>JAQFZT010000819.1:0-20052 GCA_034696325.1 Camisiidae sp.
TACATGAATTACTTGGTTGTAGTTTTAAAATGGTCTCATTTTCAATTGGTATTTGTTTATATTTGTTCTTAGATTAGAGCTTCAAATTGATAAACTTTTCTTTTTATAATAAATTTTCACTAAGAAAGAAATTAATGAAAACTTTTTTATTAAATTAATTTTTTTGTATTTTTGGCAAATTTGAAAAGTTTGAAATAATTTTTGGGTTTTGATAAGAGGTTTTTTTTAAATAGTTTAATTTACTTATTTGAGTGCATGACTTGCTATTTTTCGAATGAGTGAATCATAGAATGCTATTCATTTATAAGCTAAACAATATTTAGTGAATTTAGCTGCTCATCATTTTGTTCACTACTGTATTGATCAATTGAGCTTTTTTTACTCAACTCAGTTCAAGGGTCTACTTATTTTGTCAGACATTAGTATTGTTACCTCGGAGTCGATACATTTGGCGGTAAAACAAGATGACACCTTTGCCTTAATAAACCAGCCCATAATTGTACACCAATTATACCAAAAATGAAGAATACAAAAAAACATAATAATAACACATTTCCTAACATCTAAAACATATTGAAAAAAATATAAGATATTGAATATATAGTAAAGCATAAAGTGTTAGTTTATACTAACCGGTAGTGTATCCAAAAGAAGCATAACCAGAATGCGCATACCTTAAGCGAAAATTGAATGAATATTAAATCTTCAGGTAAGCTATTATTTTTGCAACACTTGCTCGGAATCCTATTGATTGCTCTTAATGGTCGAAGAACTCTCACTGTTCTGATGGCCGATAAATTCATATTTCCGACATCCAAACAATACTCTAGAGCACTATCAAGAGTTCAACATTTTTACATTTATATCTTCTATTTATTTATATTCATTATTTACTTGTTAATTATTTTTTAGAATAAATATTTCAAAATCAGGTCATTTCAAAATAAATAATGATTACAGTAATACAAAATTGTCAAATCCTAACTCTCGTCTGAAATAAACTAATTTAAACTGAAATATTATGCAGCGAAACAAATAGCGTATGTCTTGGATCTGAAGCAGTGAAATCAAATCTAATAATATATATTTGGGTTCTTTTGCCTATTTTCAAAACTACATCCTTTAGAGTAGTTGTAATAAAGCAGAAAATCGATTCAGTGAAACATGTTTAAAGATTGTAAAACTTTGTAATCAGTTTGTAATGAATTTATTGGCATAATTTTCATGGATCAAAAGGTCGAATACACAGATTTGTTGATCCCTTAGGTCTAGTTTTTTAGTATGTTATGTAATTGATTGAGTGTAAGAATTCAAGAGTAAAGTTAATTCAATATTTTTCATTTAAAAGTACATTTAGCTTAAAATATTATACTGAAAATGTGAAAAATTCTAACAATATTCGGATTAAGCCCTATTCTATTCTGTTCATCAATTTTATTTAATGCGATATTTCGGAGATAAATGATCGAAAATGCGCACAAATTTTCGAAAGCTTATTCAAACCATTCTTTCAACCAATATTTCAATTTTATGGATATAAACGTGAAACATTTCACAAGAAATTATAAATAGCAATTGATTTTTTAGTAAGAAAATGCTTGATTTTGTTCTTTTGAAATGATTTTCTCTCAAAATTTTATATAAAAAAGAATTTGTCCTATTATTAGATAAAAAATTGAATACAGTATAGCTCATGTGATCAAATATCAAAATTTGATGACCATTGGTATGGCCACTCTTTTCAGATATAAAGCATAATATTCTTCTAAGAGTACATCATATTCTACCGAAAGCTGGTCAGATTGCTCATCGAAAATAGATTTTCCACAGGACAAAGTGCGGGCCATTTAAAAATGGTTTACTGACTTAAATATTATGGAGAGTTTAAATATTGAATTTGAAAATCACAATTCAACCATTCGTAAAGTTATGAGCTATACTGCATCTGTATCTGCATAAATGTAATTACTTTTTTGTAATAATATTATTTTGATTCATAAGTTCCGATTTGAAAATTTGAAATCCAAGATTTAGGGCAAAAAATTTGAATGAACTAAAGCTTTGAAAGAAATTTTAATTGAAAATCGAAAGAATAAGAATATTTAGAGATAAAAATCGAAATGTTGCTATTCATTTGTGGGATAGACTTTGAAAGATACTCATTGAGCTATTGAATTTTTACTGCTATAAAAATAGATTTCGTGATCTCTGTTCCTGATCTTATATTTTTGTACTTAAATTATGTTATAAGGAATATTCAGATCTTCCTCTAAAGGTTAAATTATCTTCCCTTAAATAACTTATAAGTAGGGCTGTGATATGCATGCATTCATTTTGGTAAAATATGCACGAAAAAAAGAGAAATATGCGCATATATGCTCATAAACATGCCCTTTGAAATTAAAATATTACCATCAATGAAACTATTTATTCAAGTAATTCAGGGTTACAATTATTAATAAAATTGTAATAATAATTTTTAAGTTATCAAAAACAAAACTTTTCCGATAAAATAGACTTATAAAACAGAGAAACTTCTCTCTACATGGCATTCCGTTAGATTTTGATTAGATTATACTCTTTTCTAGGAGAATGTTCTAAAAATATACAACTTCTCGAGTAGATATAAGGGTACCCCCTTTCACAATTTCTCTAAATGCCCTAAATATGCACTTATTACCAATTTTTCCTAAATATGCAAATACATGAAAATATGCCCATTCAATGTTAGCTCATTTTGAAGCTTATTTCATGATTCGGATAGATTTTCATGATTTAACATGATCTGAATCAGAGATAAAAATATGCATTTGCATGGGATTCACAGCCTTACTTATAAGATTCGATCAATTTGCTAGAAAAAACATTTTGTATAAAAATGACTCTATTTCATTCAACTTCTCTATTAAAATTTGTTCTTCAATTTCTACTAATATAGTTGTCATGTTCACTAATTTGTTGACGAAATTACATATTTTGTACCTGTAATGAAATTTTCTGATATCATTAATCGAAGTTGTGGTTAATTTATGCGTCAAATTAAATAATAAATAAAATCAAATATTATATCTATGAAGTAACCAACAAAAATTCTGAAAAATCCTTATTTATTTTTACTAAATGTACTTTTAATGATCATATAAGAAATCAATATAACTTTAAGAAATTTATTGATTCAATGAATGCACACTTTAAATCTAACTATGTTTTAATTTTCATAAATATTGTGTTTACATTACTTCAATTATGATGTATTTTAGGGTATTCGTGTCATAATATCCTAGTGTTTGTAAATCCTTAATTGGATAAAATTAATGGACTTAATTAAAAAACTGATTAATATTTTTATATGAAGTTTTCATCAAAAGCAAGAGATTATGATAAGATATGCTTAATGCCACCCGCCTAACATAATTAAAAGCATTTAATTGTTTAGTGTTTCGTTGCATTTAAATTCAATTTTTTTTCAAAAATACGAGCTGTTTCTAACTTATTTTATTTCTATATTAAAACTTCAGAAATTAAATTCAAAAGTTAATATTTTTTGTGAAATAAGTATCAAACTTAGTGGTAACATTCATAAAAATCGATTTCGAGACGAGTCTCGAAATTCCCCTCAAGAAAACAATTTTCGACTTTCCAGACCCAATACTACCTGTATTATACTTATACCTGTACTTTATATACAAAACATATTACTTAAGAAATCATGATTTAAGGATTTGGTTAGCTATCAATAAAAAGATAACATAGAATGTGAGCTCTTCGTATTGCCCAATTCAAAATACCAAAAACAAATCACTCAAAACTTAATGTTCAAACCTATTTTGATCCCCTAAATAACTAATTTGAAAATTCTTAACTTTTGAGTATTCTGAATATCTCTCAAATTTGTTATTTTCCACAAATTTTAAATGATTTTCAACACAAAAAGTAATAATTTATGCTAAGATGTGCCTAAATATGTGAGTATTACCAAAAGTGCATGTTTTCAAATAGTGACTGAAATATAGAAAACATGCAAATTAAATGTAAGCTCATTTAGAAGCTTATTTCATGATTCATGGGCTCATTTTGAGCCAATTGTTAAACAAATTCTTTGAATGATTAAACAATTCTTTAAATCTACAACTTCTCAGTCGATGATTCTCAATAGCATGAATTGAAGTAATCGTATTATTATTCAGAATACTCAAGTCGTTAACAGTTTTAAGCTATAAGTTTTAAATTTTAAGAGTTTGATAGAAAAGAAAAGAAATCACAGAAATGCGATTTTTGAAATTTAATGTTTATTCAATTATTTTTCGATACTGTATAAGTTGAAGCGTTGCAATTATTGTTTTCTTTGCTTATTGTTGAACAGTTTTAGTCACAAAAATAAATTAAGAAATCTATCAAAAAGTCCAAAACGATTAATTTCGCCTCAAAGAGTCTTTAGTTTAAGGTTTGATTAGAACTACGCTTTGAGATGTAGAACTCTAGAAATTTGTATTATTGGTGGATGTTGTCTAAGAAATAAGTTATTTCTAACTTAGTTATAAGTAAAATGCATACCCGGCAACCACTATGAAGCAGTCCAGTCTATTCCATGTGTCTGATAGATAAGCGCGTTGTGAGCCTGAAATTCCCATTGCAGTCATTTTAATTGCCATTTCGATAGCGAAAAATGTGAAGATGAGATCATCAAAGATTTGCACAAACTGACAGCGAGGCTTCGAACAAACTTCATCAGAACATGGCTGATACATACCAAGTGTGACACAGTTGAGCAATATAGCCATCATACTCACGCGCTCGAACCACGTATACAAATTAAATTATACGTT
Organism: Camisiidae sp.; assembly: GCA_034696325.1. Taxonomy (NCBI): domain Eukaryota; kingdom Metazoa; phylum Arthropoda; class Arachnida; order Sarcoptiformes; family Camisiidae; species Camisiidae sp. The sequence continues at coordinate 4,827 of JAQFZT010000819.1, forward strand.
AAGGAAATATTGTTTCATTTATGATTTTTTCATATCATTTAAACTCAATCAGTAAATTAGAAAAATTCTAGAAATTTTCATATCAATATAATATTTCACCTCAAAATGATTGACTGATCTCATTATAAGTAAGTTGTTTAAGTTTAAGCTTCAAAAGGTTAGGGTATGGCTTATACTTGATCTAAGAATGTGATATTCAGACAACATATTCTTAATTATGACATCAAATAAAAGCTTTAACTGTCATTTTCATAGAATTAATTTTCTTTCTTCTCTAATTTTGGTGTTTCAAGAATAAAACCACATTAAGGCAAACAAAGCCAAAAAAGGGTAAACTATTTCATTAGTGTTACAAAAAAGCTTTTTATAACTGACAGAATTTGTTTTAATTATGCAGCAGAAAAAATGTTTCTACTCTACAGATTCAGATCACGAGCACGTTATGGACTTGCATACAGTTATCATTATGAATCACTGACACAACAATGAATTATTCAAGTGGTATTCCATTTTTGATACTCACTATTAAGAGTATCAGATTTTGTACTAAAACTATGCAAAACATCTCGATAATGCTATCACTTCAATAATATTTTGAATGACCGAAAAATCTCATTGAAATTGATTGACCGTATGTCGCACTTCACAACAAATCTATTGAAAATTTTCATATATGTGAGATATTTTGATATATTATGCTCATGAATAATGCTCATAAACTAAATATACCTTAAAATGAATATTTTTAGGGCATATTTCCTTCTATTTGTTGGGAATGACTGCGAAAAAAGTTCAATTAAAAAAAATCCAGAATTTAAAAAGTTCAAATGAGAAGATCCTTTAATAAAGGATCATATTTAAGCACTCATTAATGAATAAGAAAAACAATTTTTCAATTTTCAGTAATTAAAATTTCTAGAGTCGGGACGAAAGGAAATGAAAGGTTCACTCTCGCAAAAATCAAATCATCTTCTAATTATTATATATATTCTAAATTTTCTGTATGCATTACTCAGAATAAAAGTTTAATTTTAAATAATTTGTTTTATAGCATTTCAACTGAATCAGTAAATTAGAAAAATTCTAGAAATTTTGATATATTGATAAAACACATCAAAATGATTGACTGATCCCACTATGAGTGAGTCTATTCTTCTAAAAGCAATTAGAATTGGATATGATTTCATGAATATCGTGCAAAACTCATAAAAAGGAGTCAAAGATTTTTAGAAATTTAAAATTTAGAATGTGTTGAATTATTGATACAATTATCCGGCCTTTTAATTATACAGTGCTTTCACAAGTAAAACATTGTAAGAGTTAAAAATAGATCTAAACTTTAAGAGAGGGTCCTTTAAATTCAAATCCAAAAAACCTTTTTAAAAATCTATAAAAATGTTTATTTAATAATTAAAATGATTCATTTAAATAGTTATTGTATGCTTTCTGTTGCTTTGGTGCTTATAATGGATTTCAATGATGTAAAAGCCCTGCCTCTAGTGATGCTTAATAATGCTCTTTTGAACTTTGGCTTTGTATTATTCAATAGTCAAATTGGGGCTAAATATGCTTTTATGCTAAATATCATTTATATTTATATTTCATTCTTTCATTCACAACATTTATGTCTTCAATTAAGAAATTAATTGAATAAAATCTCCGAACTTTATAAAAAATTTCAATTACATGAAAATATGAATTTAAACTTGAATTTCACGTTTGAAAACTAACATAAACTTTAAAATATGATTTAAATTTTAAAAATCACACTCAATAAGAACGGATTTTGATGAATTTAATTCAAAAGGGAATGAAAACTTTTGAAAATATTTTCAAAAGATATAATCAATTGAAAAATATATGATTTAATAACTATTTCTGAAATTAAATATTTGAGAAAAGTTATGTAGATTTTTCTATAGAGATAAAACTTGAGTAAATTAGATATTGAATTGAAAGCTGAATGAACTGAGATGTTCTCTTCGCACTCAAATAAGTCAGAAAAAGCAATTTTTCAAAAGATTTCTAGTGAAATATTTATAAAGCAGTAAAATGTTAAATAATTTTTTCTGAAGATTTATTAAAGTTTTTCAACAAAAGTCTACAGAACATTATACATTATGAGCCACAATAACACTTAACAAACAAGCAAACTGTTAGTGAATTATGTGTAACAAAAATATGTCATCTTATTTAGGTTTTCCGCAGAAACTCATATCGCGTGATAAAAGAGCACAACCACCTTATGATTTACTTTCTTTTTTCCTCTCTTTCTGTATATATGGTTTACCAAACGAACCGTGTTATCTGGTTGTACTGTACAAGTACACCAGGTATGAGGTATGTATGAATGTCTGTGCAATAATGGAACGCATCACGAATGATTTGATATAATCTTATGAAGCGTAACAGTTCTAAATTATATGAATGAATTTATACGTTCGTATTTGTCTTTGATTTAACAAAAGATTTTCTGACTCTAGAGAGTCAACATCATGTCTTTACAAACAACTTTATGAACGTTGCAGTTATTAATACTGTACAGTATTTATCGATTCACAAACATCAAAACAAGGCCTAAAATACCAAAAATAAATAAATAAAATACACTTTTGTTATTCTAGTTTTTAAATCATAGTCAAACAAACGAGTTCGTACTTTCTGTCTGCCTGTCCGCCCATCATTAACAATAAAATGAGAATTGTATTGTTGCCAAAAAATGATAAACTTTCGAATTTCACAACTTCAATATATTGAAGTGTTCAATTGTTACAATGCAGCTGCAAATTATAACCAAAGTATACAAGTAGCTCATCGTGTGATAGTTCATCAATTTTAACATCTCAAAGATCTGCATACTATGCTTTTTATCATTCTGGCAACAATACAATTCCAAAAAATATTCAAGTTTTCAATTAAACAATTCTTGTCTACAGACAGACTGACAGAAAGTACGAAATTATAAACCAATTTTCTTCCAACACCAGTTAAAAAGCATAATTTACAGGTCTTTTGACATTTAAATTCAATTATTGCAACACGAGTTATGACACTCAATCTGTCTTATTTTATATACTAATTTCTGATGAAATGAAAAACTTTCATTAAAAAGAAATTAATTTATTCCAAACATATTCAAACAATTTCACAGAAAACCCTTCAGGCAATTAATTATTGCAACTTTTAAAGAGAACGAAATTCGAGTATTTTTATTCTAATCTTTGTATAAAATTGATATAAAAATAGCTTCTGATTCACTTCTCAGTTGGAAGAGACTGGAGAATGTGTTAATCTTTCGATACTTGAGTGCTCTAAACTTATAACTTAATAAAAGTTTGAATGGAAAATGGAAAAAACTTTTAAAATTTAACAAATTTTGACAAATATTCGAATTTGTTTGCAGGTTCAGTACAGTATATTATTGAAGAAAATTTATTATGGCTTAAGATAACATATTGAGTTTGAGCTATATTTGAAATTTCTCAAAAACTTTCAATGATTGAAAAAAGATTGAAAAAAGTTAATACTCATTTTGAAAAATATGAAAACAGAAGTCTTAACTTTTTTTGAAGTCTTTATTTGAACTTTTTTTATTCAATAAAAACTTAATAAAATAAAATAATTAATTGAATTAAAAGTTGATCGTTTTTGAATAAATCCATGGCCTTCTTCAGATCTTAATAGATATAAATTTGATTTAATAAACCCAATAAGTGACACGAGATTAACAACAATGTATGGTTTTTTGTCATAATATTAATGAAACTTCCCATTGTTTTTGCATATAAAGCTTTCAAAACTTCAATTTTATTGTTGTCAAACGTTATAAGTTTTATTATTTTGTAAATTTCAATATTGTTAAAGAATTGAATTATTGAATAGAAATTAGTTTAAACTCTTTAGACTTAGTGAAAAATGATAATCTAATTCTAATATAAGTTGCGAAGCAACGGGTTCCGCCTCATTATTTATTAAATGTTAATCTGAGCGCTTTCGATCCTTTTTGGAATCAGGGATTCAAACATATATTACAAAAACTACAAAATTTAATTGTTGCGATAAATATAAAAAGATAATTTCAAGTTCTTTTATCAATTGAATTTAAAATTCATCAAAATATGATGATACTGAGTCTGGTTTAGATTTTCAACTTGCTGTAAACTCATCAGATTAATTCTTGATTATAATTCAATTATTTTGTGTAAAATTTTTTTATATTTTCTAATATATAACTTTGAAAGCAAAAAATGAATTTACAAGTTTTTTAGCTCTGAATTTTTACAGAAAAATATAGAAATTCAAACAAATGACGTCTGACTCAGACAAATAATTCGTATTGATATTTGCACAGTACCGGCCGTCACATAATTATTAGAAAAATTGAAGTCGATTTGCCTTCTCATTTTTGAACAAACGATATAACTTATTAACTAAAAAAATACAGCACATAAAAGCATCGAAAATCTACTACAGAGTATACGGTTCAATCTGCAAACTACTTAAGATCTAATGATTTTTATTCAACTTTCATGTAATTTATTAAAATGCTTGTAATTTATTCGACTTTTCATAAAATTCATTATTGAATAAAATTCTTTCATCTCAGACTGTTTTGTTAATAAATAAAAAAATTCTATAAGATCTTGATTCCAATAATGATGCAGTTGAGTGAAAATATAAAAAATTTTAATGTAAAGAAATGAAGAAAAAGTTTTGAACAAAAGCAAATATGTGTAATGAATTTTTTCAAATATGAATAGATCTCTTAAGTGTTTACGATGTGCAGGTATATAATCATTCCCTCTAATTTGGTTTAATAAACACAATAACATAAAAGTTTTGAATGCATTCCAAAAAAAACTAATACTTGAATAACATGAAACTTGAAAATTTTTGGTATTGAAAATAAGTTATTTGAAATGTGCACATACGGTATGACAAAACTAAATACTCTATTTTTTACTTATGGTGTAACTTATTGAAGCGTTTAATTGTTAGAAAAATCGATAAAAAACATAATTTGCAGGTTCTTAACTTCTTAATCATAAACTATACCATGAGTTATAATACTGAGTCACTCTTGTTTGTGAGTTAAAAATAATTACCAACTGTTTAGTAGTAATTGAAAGTTTTTGAGTTCTTGAAATTATAGTCGATTACAGGCAAATATAAGAGAAATAAATCACTCCTCGATCCTCAACCTCTGCTTATTTCTATGTAAAACTAAATGTGCTTTAGATTAGTTAAAATTAAATTTGATGCCTACTTATAAGCGGTAAATCGATATTTCAGGTTCACTATCGAGCCGGTGAAGAACTGGTACTGTATTTCTCATTTTCAAAGTAACTACTTTTTATAGAACATAACCTGCGGTTCTTTTCCTGTGCTCACAAGATTCACAGCAGCCAACTATTTGTCAAATCGCAAACTTTTTCCTTCTGATTCGTTTTACGTTTTAGCTTTTGTGTTTCAACATCTGGTACTGACGAGATCTACGATTGAAAAACTGTATCATCAAATATCGATAAAAATAAAACCGCACCAAAAATAACTAATAATTTCGATCATTTACTCTCAATTTTTTAATCTCTTAATTTTCATCGTTTAATTACAAAAGAATCCATTTTTTATTGAGTTCATGTCATATTATTAGTAAATAATAGCTAAAACATGTTTAAATTGAGTAGTTCTGAACATTAAAGTTTATAAAAAATAATAAAATTCAAATAATAAAGAGAAACTTAAACTGTAAGAGTAACAGATTTTAATAATATCTGTAGTAAATGAGAGCTACACGAAAGCAATTACTTCATGACTTAATTAGGAAACATTGTTTATATGCCTGAAGAAAGAAATGATAAAACTCTTGAAGAAAGTACTGTAAAGGTATTTGAAACTTAAGGTTATTCTAATAATGAGAAGAAAGGAATCCAAATGAATTTTCATTGTGAACAAATATTCTTTTCTATAGTTTGTTTTAATAGGAAAGATTTGATTTCGTTATCTGAAGAAATCATACGAACAAAATCATTAAATCTATTCAGATATTCTTAAATTTTCGTAACTTATCTTTTGATTGAAATTATTTTTTCCAATCGAAGTTTTTTACATAAATCTCCAGTATATATGTTGGCTCAGACACTCACTCTTTATTGAGTCCAAGTTCGAGCCTAACTTTGTGCCAAAAAAAGATTTTAACCTCTAAGTTGTTTCAAGTCCAGTGTCTCACAGTTAATGTGATTCACACTATCCTAATATTACATAAACCACTTTAATACTTATGAATTGGATTATCTAAATGCATAATCACAGTATATAATGTTATGAAATATTTGTGGATTTATTACGAAAGATGAAGCCATTCTAACAGTTTTGAAAAGAAGCATCAATTAAAACAAGATTACACTTTCAATGGAGGTAAATATGGACGAAGAGAGGTTAGAAGTGAATCTTATGTGATCAGTAGATTCAAACCCCAATACATAATATGCAGAACGAACTCAACTGTGATTATATTAATGGAACTCAATTTTAAGCTTTCAATTACATGAAAATAATAATAAGTTCTCGCCATTTAAATAGCTGTTCTGTGTCTAAAAAGTGGGCTCAATCACAAACCTAACCACAAATGGCGTCCTCTGCAAAATTTAGAGCCACAGTTTGAATAGTCTTTTCTTTTTAAAATGAATGATTTTTCGACACAAACATTTTCGTTTGATTGAATACAACTTATTTTATTCATGATAATATTTGTTGTAATCCTGACGTAACTTTTTGGCGATTCAAATGGTTTTGTCAGTGCCATAACTATTATTTAGTGTGTAGTGAGGCTTCAAATTCCTAAACTTTCTATTTTATTAAATTCAAATCGAATCCTTGTTTAAGAATAGATATTACATCTCATACAACAATATTCATTCCAATCTTTAGGTAAATAAATTCAAAGTAAAATCACAAAAATATCCTCAAACTTTTACTTGTTTTTCAGTTTGCGAAATGATACAAGACTTAGAATCTGTCCCTAGAAATGCATTCAAAGTAATAGATAATACTCATTGAATGTCTATTACTTGCTTTCGGGACCTATTCTAAAGGTTTGAGGATATTTTTGTGATTTTACTTTGAATTTACCTAAAGATTGAAATGAATATTTGTGGGGTTTCTACTGATATTCACAGCCCACTCGCGAGTTATGACAGCAATTCTATTCATATATAAATAAAAATGATTCAGTATATGTTTGAGGGGCAGTCATAGGCAACTATAGACACTTATACTGTTTTTCACATTTTGCTTTAAATGTCTTCTCTTAAGTCTTAATTATGTTAAATAAAAGTTTGGATATGAGTTCATATGTAAAAATTCGAGAATTTTTAACATTCAAAAATTATTTTCCATAAGGCATAACACTGTACTCAAACTTTAAATGCCTTTTACTCAAAAGAGCATTTTTGAAGAATGAAATACTCATAAGAAGTATTTATTTTATATTTATAGATGAGTAATGATTATCTTTGATGACTATGAGTTATGAATGTTTTGATTTTCATTGTCTCAAATCTTATCATACAGTTTATGAATTATTAATAGATAGTAATTTATAACTATTTTCTTTATAAACTGATGTCATAAATTTATACAAACATGTCATTGTTATTGTTTGAAATAGTCCTCAAAAGTTCTAAATATAGTTTCATATTTTTAAATTGGAATTTCAATCAGATAAGAGTTTCAATAACTCAAATGTTTCATGACTATAGTTTTGTTTATTTTCATTGGCTTTTATGTTATTCCAAAAGTTGAAAAATTCTCTTTTTGAGTTTCATTCAACATTTGAAAACTATTAAAAGCTTTTTGAATAGTATTGAGATTTTTATAGCTAAGGGTACTGTACAATGAATATACACCTGAATATACTGTAATCAGGATGTAATGGATATGTTTTGCAAAAATATTATTTAAGTAAAGTTTCTCATTCATTGATAGAGCGATAATCAAAATAAATAAAACTCAATAATATATCAATTTTAAAAGCGTCGAAAACAATCAAATTGAGCCAATAATAAATCAATTTTCAAACTCATCAACATTTTTCGCTCAACAGTCAAATTAGAGTCAATTGTTAATAATGAAGAGAATCTTGAATAATATAAGAATTGACAAAAATTAGATAAAAAGTTAATCTTTTTCCTCAAATAATTATCAAATACAGGGATGAAAGTTCTAAAAATCAATTTCGATACCCGAACGAGTCTCGAGGTTCTTCTCGGTCGAGACTCGAGACCCGATACCCAGCTCTAATTTAGATACTTGTAATTAAAAATTAATTGAGTTATTGGGTCATAAACTATTGCAATCAGTGATGAGTTGTTGTGTAAATTTGTTGAATCTGGAAGACTCATAGCTTTAACACTGTGTAACATATGATCTAAAATAATGTCGAATACCTCGAGGGGAAACAATTTGAATTCTCATTTTTATTCAACGTTAGTTCTCATTCCGTTAAGGAATTTTGTGAAAACTACAATATAGAGCTAATATCGTTCGTATTACACCCTTTTAGCCATCTATGAATACAAGTCGATCTTTATCACAATTTCTTTATTTTATGGCTAAGCTATCATTTTTGATATGAGTTGACACTGTCATCATCTAAATGTGAAGCTCTAAAAGTATAGCAGAGAAGAGTATAATCTAAGACAGTATTACCCCTCATCCACTTGAAATCCATTTTCTCCCATAGTTTCTTCAAATAAGTCTTAATAACTATGACAATGGATTCAACAGAAAGACCATATTTCATAACTCATCTAAACTTTAATGTATGCTCAGCTAAATGAGAGCACAGATTTCAATACTTATATATTGAGAGCATTGCGTGCATTTCTAACATTTATAAGTTATCTGTTTGTATGTAAAGTTGGTTTACATATGTGTTAAGTTAGCGCGCAATATAAATAAAACATTCACCACAAACTTTACTTAACATCTTCTAAAAACAGATGTTCACTGCTGTTAATAAGAAGTACTTTAAAATTTTTCGATAGCTTAAAAATTTTCTGGTTTTCGATATCAGTTTTGAGAAATAGGTAGAGGAATGTGATCAATATTGTTAGAATTGCTTCAATCAACAATTTATTGTTAGTCATCTTCAATAGACTATAGACTAAATCCTTTTTTGAATTTCTTTTAGAAGCAAATTTGGGGACAGTTTTTTCTTTCTGATAAGGACTTAAGATTAAGTTTACGATAAATTGCAGGATTTTTTTTCAAAGCCAACAAATCGAAGATTTAGAATAAGGTATAAAAACTTATTTAGCACTGATATCAACGGATTTAAAATCTTTGTTTAACAAATTATTGAAAATCATAATACAATGATCTATTTATTTATCTTTCATTGACCTCAGAATTAATTGAAATATCTGTAGAAAGTTTATTAATTCTACAAGTCAAGTGAGAAAAGGAAAAATCATACCAATAGAAACTTTGATAAACAAACTCTAAACCATATTTCTTAAACCAAACAATTTTAATTTAATGAAAAAGGGATACTTTGAGAATGATTCGACTTATTAATAATTCATAATCATATTATCTTTCTTGAGATGAAAAATGCGGGATAATTATTATCTCATTCTTATATCATTTATCATTATTAGTGAAAAATTCTTGATATTGAATCTAATGGGACTTCAATAATAGGATACACTTCGAAATGTTCAAATTGAAAATGTCTAAAAACCTGTTTCACTCTGAAGTACTCGATATAATTTTGAAATGTCATGTCTATACTCTGACTCCTGTGGAGGTGTGAAATCAACTTGAATATAGCGCTCGAAATGTCGAACACTATTTGATTGAAAAACAAATATTAATGTTTTACATGTAATTTTGACTTATTAAAGTTAAATCCTGCTTCTTTTGGGTTTAGTTTATTTTCAAGTTTAAAAATGGGATAATTTTAGAAGATTGAAAACAGGGTTTAGAGATTTCGAAGTGTTCCCCAATAATAGTGCAACTGATATGCAGGCAATTCAGTACAGTTTGATTGCTCTATTTTCAAAAATAAACATAAGATTTAACAAAAATCACTTTCACCCCTCATATTACACTCTCTGAAAACATGAAATGTTTACGTTCCGGATAAGCAAACAGTATTAACAAATATGCAAAAAAATACTACTATTCAGTTCAATAAATATTGACTAAGTTTGTGAACATTCACAATATTCTCAAATATTCAGTAGTAACTTAAGGAGTGTTTAATTTTATTAAAATCTGAATCCGGTTATGACAATGAATCCATTTTTATTCTTTATTACAATTTTCATTGATTTATTTTATGATTCAGATTGAGGTTAAAGAATCGCACGAATAAATGTGTAGTCATCACAAAGTCTCTCTTTTCTGATTGAAATTATTTCACTTTCGATAAGAAACAAATAGAGGAAATTAAACTTTTGGATGAAGATATCAATTGAAAGCACATAAAACAATAAATAATTACCAATAAAGTTAACTGAATTGATATCTACTAGAAATACAAAGTATTTTATGATAATTCAAGTGTGAAGTGATGTGAATCCATAATAATATAATGTTAACACAAATGATATTTACAAATTCATAGCCATAAGTTTTGTAGAGTTCTCACGAAGCAATTCGTTATTTTATGTATTGAAATAAAAATTTTTATCGACAAATCGATAGAAACATAAAGTAAATCTACAACTTTTTCTCTGTTTATTCTGAAATAAAATATACTAGAAATGGAAATGATTATGATTTGAAGTTTAGTTAAATATTAGAAATGCTGAAACTATTTAATTGATGGTTAATTTTGAGAGGAAACTTCTGCTTCGCATAATTGGTGCTCATTTGAGCGGAAAGAAATGAGACATTACATCGCATTTTCCTCAACAGCTTAATAATCACTATCGCATTAAAAATCTTTGAAGAACATTCTCTCCCAATAAAACTGTCTTCTTTTTCGGTTTAACAGTTACATATGCTCTACACTGAGGAAGAATTTTAGTTTTTTGCTATGTTAATGCATTTTGGAAGCATTTCATTGACTGGTGCGTTGGAATTATAGCTTTACTATGTAAATAAGCTTTCTCACTATCTCTAACCGAGCAAGCCTTCAATTTACTGGTGTCTCAAATTGTCATTTAGTATTTCAACGATCGGAAAAAATTATTCTTTCGATCAAATCTGAATTTGACTGCATTTCAAATGCAACACTTCTATATTTATTGTTGTCATTTTTCAAGTGATAAGAATACAAAGATTTTCCCTTTAAGTTTTAGAAACAGAAATATTTTGAATAATTTTTCGCTCAACTATTTGTGACAAATGAGAAAAGCCTAATATTGTACTTGTTATTTCTGATAAAAAAAGATCAATTTTATATAGTGCCAAAATATGTACAATAAATTGATGTTCAGAATTGCATTTCAAACGGTCATAAATTTCTTATTTTGCTTTCGAAGCAAAATGCAATCATATAATAGAATTGCGTTAAAAAATTCTTGTTTTACAAATTTCTCAGTCTTTCAATTATTTTTAATTTTTCAAATTATTCAAAAAATAGTATTTAATGCATACCATATGGTAATGAAAATTTGTTTTTAAGGAACAGATCTCAAGTATTTGTATAACTAATGAAGTCAAAGCCAGATTGAAATTAAGAATTATGTCATTTTTAGGGTAAAAATTTTATTGAAATTACTTTAAGAACTGATTTTAAAATTGTCTTTGAATGACTTGTTTGTCAGTAATTCCAAACTCAAAGTAAAGTCAGTCAAGATTTGATGAATAGATTTGAGTTGTTTTCTAAAAAAGGATAAATTGTTAGAACAACTCGAAAAGTCAAAAAACTGGATTAACATATATTTCTTTCTAAAGAACTCGTTCTAACTTCAATTTTAATAAATATATCATACGTTATTCTTATCTTTTATTCATGATACTATATTTGGAAACTAAAATTCGAAAATTTATAGCCTATCCAACTTTTAACCACAAACTGATATTCTTTACGAACATTATTGCAATGCATTAGTTTAAGTTTCGCATAACGTAAAACCGGGGAATTAATTACATGTATTTATTCTCTCGGAAATGATGCGGATTCATCAGGATTTTCTTCCTCATTACTACTTCTAAATACTCATTAAAATGCCTCTAATCAATGATATTTCTCATTAATTATTAAATTTATTAGTATTAGTATATCTTTCCCTTCATGTTTCATCTTTGGATTTTCCGCGATCTTCGCATGTCTTCGATTCCCTGACTGTACTGCAGATTAATTTTGATTAAAGTGACTCAATTTCTCATTTTTATACCACTAAACCTAATGGAAGATATAAATTATCAATCTGTTAGAAGCCTATTCCGTAACTTTATATAGAGAACAATGATAAATATTACATTTTCATAGATCAGGTGAATGATCATGTAAATTACAAGTTAAAAGATGTATTTTATGATTCTAATGTCTCATTTATCAAGGCAAATGTTATTCAAGTTCTAAGGTATGCACATAAAAAATTAATCATTGAGTAGCAAATATTACAACGGATTCATGCGTTCATAATTAGAGTGGACAGTTCTTCCGGGATCTACCAAATCGACAGAGGAATAGTGTTATTCTACCAAAATTCTCAAAATCATAAGAACTTTGGCTCTTTGATCATCCCTTTGATATTTTCAACCTCCGGGAATCACATGAATCAAACTTTTCATTAATAAATTTTTGGCTAAAAAATGGGCAATAAGTTGATGTGGAAATCTTTCATTCGTGAAATAACATGAGTATATCAGGTAACAATAATTGATATCTCATTCTCAATTGATAAAAAAAAATTAAAGATTAAGCTTTGGTTTAGATTAGAGTTAAAGACAAAATCAAATATGTTGAAGAATGAAAAATAACTGTATTTTTGTTTCTGATTTTTATTTTGCAGCGCTCTTTTTGATGACATGCATACAAGTTTTACTTTTAAAGTTGTTTAAAATGAATCAAAGGAGACAATCCATTAATTAAAGTGATGTATAGCACTTCGAGTTTTAATGCAAAACTCGAATCAGTCTATGATCGATTGAAAACAAAAAGTTAAATCGAAATGAAGTCGATTTTAAAACCAATATTTCATTTATGTGCTCACCATTGAAGGAGGTATTCGCAAACTCTAAGGACCAGAGCCATGGGGATCAATTGGTCAAATTTTAAAAAAATAATGGTCAAGAGGATCATATTTGAAAAAAGTTCAATTTATGACTAATTTTTGAGGAAATTATATAGATTTTTATTTCTTACGCTTTAACAGTTAGAAAGTGAGCACAGATGGAGAACTCAATTCAACTTAATTTTGATGAATAGGATTTCGTAGAGTCCGAATTTGTAAGAATATTTTACTATAATTTAATACTAATTCCTGTTGACAGTAATTGCCAATCACTGAACATTACAAACAGATTGCAATGATCTTAAGCTTCCTTTTCGGTAAACATTAACTTCAGTGATTGTCTTGACAGACAGACACTCCTGACAGACGTTTCCGTTAAAAATCAGTTATTTTAAAAAGGTATTCAATTTGTAAATTCATTCTTTAATCAATCATATGATCAGTTAAACATTTCAATTTATTGTAATGACAGTTGAAGGCAATTCAGTCCTGTTTTCTATATCTGTTAATCATAATCATTAAAATACAATTCAAAGCAATTGATTAAATACGTTTTCATGCATATCCCTGTAGTGGACAATTTAGAGTCAGTTTTAATCAAATGTTAGGCTTTAAACTGATTAATGCATGCGATTGTTATTTAACACTCGCTTTTTCTAACCTCTTTTCATAACCGAATTTATAGTATTCCTTGACATTAATATCACGGAAGAGACGAATACTTTGCTCGCTATTCATTATTTCAAATAAATTCATGAACAAATATTATTAGATTCACTTCAAGTTAATAAATTTTAAATTTTAATAAACAGCTCTTTTATAAATTAATGTTCAAATGAAAATTTAATTTAATTTTTCTGTTCTGAAAATGAAAATTAATTGAAATCTTTTCGAAAAGCTTATACTAGTAAGTGATAAGCATTTGCATCAATACATACAAAGCTTGACTTTTATTGAAATAAATGACTGTATCAGTGATATCAATAAGTTTGGGAACTTATAAAGCTTCTGATTACAAAACTCTCACTGAAAGAAAAATTGAGTTTCATTACTGCTGATTGACATGCATGTAAAGTAAGCTTAAACATTGCATTAACATTTTATTTCACGCTCTAAAATAAAATGAATTTAAAAACGACATGAATGACAAACGTAGAATACCTCAAATACGGTTCAATGCTTTGCGTCAATCAATTTTAAATGCAATATTAAACACATTTCAATTCGTATAATTATATTTTGCAGCAATAATTCTTATTTTGTGTGCAAATTCGGAATCTTTATCAAGTAGTAAATTCAGTAATTAATCAATACTTGAAGATTAGATTTGATATGAAAACGATTTTCTCAATTTTCTCGGTAAAAACTATATCAAATTTCAATGAAGTTTAATTTCATTGAATTTATTTCAAGAAAATTCAAAATTTAAATACATTGAAATGTAAGCTACCGATCAGATCAACTTTGACAGGTTATTACTACCCAAAAGATACTTTGTTTGATTGCATGAAATTGATGAAATAATTTGCATTTATGTTTACATTTTAATTTAAGGTGAGACTCACCTCTTTTGTCCGATTATATTTGTTTTATATATTAATTAGATTGAGAGAAAGAGGTGAGTCTCCCCTTAAATTAAAATGTAAACGTCAATGCAAATTACTTTCATATATTGAAACAAAATGTCTTTTAGGCAGTAACAACATGTCAAAGTTGATCTGATCGATAGCTTACAAAATGAATGAAATCAATCATGAAATCGCTGCTTATTTAATCAAGTTTTACATGTTGACCAAGGTGACCTTGGCAAGGTCCGAAGCTCCAGAAGAGTAACAGATTTCACTTTTCCAAAAATCTGAGGTTCAAAAATCAAGGATTTGATAGACGAATTTTCATGAAAAAAATTTCCCCTCCTTTTTTTGCAAAGACAATATTTTTAAAAACTTTGATTGAATATGTATATCAATTTGGAAAAAGTTCACATGAAAGTAAAATAATTTTCAAGTTTAGAGAAACAGATTAAATGCAAA
>JAQFZT010000820.1:0-20046 GCA_034696325.1 Camisiidae sp.
CATCCACTATCCATCCACTATCCATCCACTATCCATCCACTATCCATCCACTATCCATCCACTATCCATCCACTATCCATCCACTATCTACCCACAGTTAATCCATGAATAACTCAATTTGTTGAAAAATTGCATTTAGGACTTTCTAGAACTGAGTTGACAAATATGAAGATAAAGACTTAATGAAAATCCATACAATTGCAGCCAAAATGCAGTCTTATTAGGAAAGTGCGTCAAAAGCTCCGCACGTTTTAATTTGAGATATATTTTGTTAAACCCTATAAATAATATCTCCGCCAACTGGGGTCATTGAGGTGATTTGTTGACCCTTTTGAATTTGTTTTGAAACTGTGATTTGTCACTTAATATTGAACATTTGGTCTGAAGCTATTGTAATTCTCTCATTCACTATTATATGACTGACCCAACCCAATAGACTTACTTGAAAAAATTTTAAGTTCTCAATTTGAAATCTTTTCATCTTTATAGCCCTGACAATGATCTTAGATTAGATAGAAAAGGTTTGGCTTTTAATAAAGTTTTATTTTTATGATCCGTTTCACTGTTGAAAGATTTAAATATATTGTAAGTTTGGTTTCCAGAATCTGCAACAATATAACAGGGATTCGGAACTCACATACATTTTGCTAATCGAGTGCGAGGTTTTAACTTTCCTAAAAATATAATTCAGACTTGGTGTCAAATGTATCTACCTGTTTACGAATCAACTTTAAAAAATAACTTTTGAGTGCATTTTTACAAAGCTTTCACAAAATCAATAACAACTAAAATGATTTCAGAATATTATTCAAACTTTAGGCCCTAAAAAATAAGTTCATGAAACGAGTTTTTGCTGATATTCATCTATTCATTCGATTTCTGAGAAATCTCTAAATTCAACGATTGTTAAAAATATAGGGACAGAAAAGTGTTATACTGTCGGACAACTCAACTATTATATAAGAGGTTCAAAAGTTGAACTCGAGGTAGCAGTTATTCGGTACGATCCAAACCTCGATTTTTGAATATAGAAGTCATTCAAGTTATTTGAATTTTGTCGATTTATTAAATTATATTTTAAACATTTGATTCAATTATTTGTATTCTGATTTTAATCATTCAACCCCTTGACTTGTTTTGAAATTAAGTTATTTAGTTACAAATTAGGTATAAGATTAGAATACATTTTTATAAGTTTAGCACTAATTCAGAAGCACTAAATTGAATCACTGATGAGCAGCAATAAGTATGTTTTTAAAAATATCGTTTTTAAGTGGATAAATTTGAAAGCTTAATTTTAAAAATTCAATTTTTAGGATTTTAGTACTAAGTTTAGGACTTATCAGAGCTTCTATAGAAACGTTGACTGTAGGAAAGGTAGAAATGATTTAAGGTTCGTAAAAATTTAAGTTATAGTCCAACTAAAGCTAGATAACTTCAACTTAAAGGAAAATTTGCAATTATTTTCTGGATGACCGTGTGTTTTATTGCATTTAACCTCATAACTTAACCTCATCTTTAAGTTTTGGCTCATTTCTGGAAATATTGACACCACTAATACTTTTGAAATATTATTAGAGGACTGTAAATAAGTTACTCAATGAGGTTTTGAATTGAAATTCAATTATAGTATATCATTATTAAAAATTCTATTAAAAGTTTTTGTTGAGAAACGTGAGATTGTATTTCCTTCTGTCGTTCAAATGGATTAAAAGTAGAGCTGGTGAATACGAGAGATTAGATTCTCGAGAGTCAAAATTTATTTGCTTTGAGTCTCAACTATTTTCAGTTCTAAATGTTTTGTTGCATTCATACTTGAGAAACAGTAATATAAATAATTAAAATGTTTGCAATTTTCATTCTAAAATACGAGTTTATTGACTAAAAACGAGTTCTAAATATTTCAAAACTAATTTTAATTTCAATATAAAAGCTTCATAAATTAGATCTGAAGTTAAATTATATTTCTGAATCAAATACAGAAAAGAAATTCATAGAAATAAATTTGTAGATTCGACAAGAAATTTTTCGATTGAGACTCAAGACCAGATACCCATCTCTAATTGAAAAGCAAAATTTTGAGATTAAAAAAATGATGAATGAAGAAAAGCTACATTTTATGCCATATTAAACAAAAATGAGCAAAATTTGCGTTACAATAAAAAAGATAAATAAAAAATTTGTTGAATTTAAATGTCTATTGAAGTAATATGCAATTGGCCTACATATAAACAGCATTCAAATCGAGCCAAACAAACCGAAAACAATCTTTTTGACTACATTTCCTTTTTCTTTATCGGGATATTGAGTAATAGTAGAGCAATGATATTAAATGCTTAAATACAATACAATAATATAAGACACACGCAGAGATCATAGTGTTGCCGATTTTGGTCCTACTGAGTGGTGATCAGGCAATAACAGCTTTAGGGATATCAATGTTGCGATACATCTTGTAATAATACTAACAATGTTAACCATGAATATACGAGACCAATGTTCGCAACACTTGAATCACTTGAAGCTTTTGTACCAAAAAGAAAAAACTTAGAAAAAGCAATTCGTCTGCAGAGATCGAAGCTTTAATGTGCAATTACAGAAACATTTGCATTACAAATAAGTGAAAAAAAGGTAAGTTGTGATGCAGTTGTGAATTCTTCGGGTGGTCTTTATGAAAGAGCAGAAACGGTATTTACGAGTATAAAAGAAATGTTTAGAATGAAAAGAAGAAATTGTTAAACAATAATTATGCTTTTTAAGAGGATAGCAATTATTGGATCGGATGTCGACCCAATTCAATCAAATGTTCAAATATATTTTACTATAATAGTTGGTCATTGTTTTAGACTTAAATACAATATTTGATATGTTTTTCATTTGAGACATAGCATTACCATTAAAGACATTTGACCTCAATTAGAGTTTATTCCCTATGTTTTCAATACTTGTAGAGATTCTATGTTTCATTCTTAAGACATTTGAAGCCTCAAAGTTTTATTTAAAACTAGGAATGAATTCAAGACCAAACTTGATTCAAACAGAGAGTTAATAAATTTTGAAGCAGTGAATTGTGAATCAGACACGATATCTTCATTTTCTCTTTTCAAGTCTATTTTGGAAAATAAGTCATTCAAAGCAAACAAAAAACTGCTGTGAAAAATGTCACAAAATTGTAACCACAAAATAATTCAATTGTATGCCCATTGAACAGACTCTAACACTGTTGAATACATCTGTAATATTTCATTTTCCTACACTTTTTCTCCTTTTTTAGATTTATTAGTGAGATATGTTCTTTTAACCACAGAAAACAATTTGACATTCACTGATAAAAAGCGATTTATGAATGATGAATCCACCACTTCAACCCTTTCCTATCCATGGCTCGAAGGCACGTATTTTCAAAGCTTTAAACTCTTAAAGAATGATGAATTTGTTTTCAAGTACAGAATAGAAAGTTAAAATAACTATAATATCCAAAAGTTTTCATTGAGACTTTTCTTCAATTCAAACTATCAACAGTTGATGTATTACTAAGTCTGATTAAATTTAATTAATTCTTAATTTATGCTTTTATTACAATGAAAATTAAAAAAAGATTCATAAAAATAAAAATTCATATAAATACTGATTTCAAGTTGTTTAATGAGTGATTAAATGTGTAATCAATTGTCTGAAGTTTGATTTTTTCTGTCTTTAAAGATGAATAGATTTAGATTTCCTGATTGTGGTTACATAATAATTAAAGATGACTTGAGCTATTTTTGAATGAAAAACAACTCATGAAAAAATAACTTCAAGAAATTGAAAACTGGAAAATCTTCCACAGAAGACCTTAAAATGGGTTCGAAAGTAAGACATAAGGAAATAATACAATGATAACAGTATAATGATATAATTTAAATTGGTATGAATGAGCGTAAGTTCTAACGACCTAAGAGTAAAATTTGTACCCTTCTATTTTGCCTTTTATTTTACTAATCATAAGCTTCATGTTCTTTGTAATGTTAACGTTAACATAAACAGTAAAAGAAAGCCTTAAAGCCAAGCAAATTAGAATTGTAGTAATTTTGATCTTAAGCTCTAAAATTTTACATTGTTTACAGTGTAGGAGTTGAATATTGGAGTAAAGGCCACCAACATTGCTAACATTGGCTGCAATTATTATTTCCTGCAAATGTAAGTTAGAGGTGATTTACATGAGTTCTATCTAACTCAATAAGCATTGTAAGCAATGCTCCTGCGAACCAATTATGTATTGTTCCTCAACGGGTTAGTAATGTTAGTTACGACTTACAGGTTAGGATTAAATCTTTAAAACTACAATCTTTGCATATTTAGGGGTTATTTAGATAATTATAGCATAAACTCATAGCTATTGAATATAAGATGAAAACATGCGCTTCTATTCATTTTCATTAGAACGATGTCCATCTTTTCGGCTAAAATCAAGGCTGTCTGGTCTGGTCATTGAACTGAATTCATTTTGAATTAACTTTTTGATGATTTTCACAACAATTCAAAAAGTAAAGCTTTATTATACAAGCTTTGTTTTAATAAACATTTTGACACCTTCATTGCTGTTATGCAAGGCGTTATACACGTGTATTATGAGCTGTCAAAAAAATGATATCGATCTCGTTATGTTGAAAAATATTCTTATGTGTTGTGTTAGTTACGCATCACTTTGTTGTTAATAAAATTAGTTACACAATCAAAATGCAACGAATGGAAACGGTTTCATATTTCAGCTCCTCTTGTTTATGAGCATATTATTAATAAACAATAAATAAAATCCATTAATAAGAGATTCTATTAACTTTATTAGTTGTTGTAAATTTATTAGAAACTATTCATAAAATATGCTATGCATTAAACTTGTTATCTATAATATATTACTCTGTATAATCATCTCAACATATAAACGGAAACAATTTCATACTTAGAAAGAGTCTCACAATTCAAAGCGTATTGTAGTTTTGCTAAAGCATATCTTCAAATAATTAGTCTGAAGTTATCAGACTATGCAAATGACTTTATCTCAAAATTTCAATTTGTTCCATAAGCACATTAAGAAAGATATCAAAACTTTTTTCACTACTCACTAAAATGTTTGAGATTATCTCTTGAAAACACGAATTGCAAAATGAGAAAATTTTCTCATTTTGCTATTGGGTTTTTTTATTTGTTAAAATCTTAGTGAAAAATTGCTATCAAGGTAACTTTACACAAACTTCAAAAACTATTCATTAAAAAGCGGATTACATAATAAAAAATAAAAGAAAAACTGAGTCTAAATGGTCTGTTAATGGTAATAGTGGTCTTAATCCTTAATTTCCTTTGCATTAAATATGTATTATCTCTAATACAAAATGAGAAGTATTCTCAGGATTTGAAAAAACTTCTCTTTCTTTAAACTTTAAAAAAATCGAAACTCAATTGTACAAAATACTAAATTATTAGACAAAATACTAAGAGCTGTAATTGAGATATGAACTGAGATTTTACAAAAATATGTGATTTTTACGCACATTATATAACTCATTGACGACATTTTTACCCGATTCCAATTGCTATATAAAAAATGACAAATTATAAAATACCCATATCTGAAAAATGACTGAAATTTAAGAAATAACGAGAGTAAAGAAATTAACAAAAGAATAATCAATAAGAGAGTGTTTTGGCAATTCGGAGAAATAACAGGATATAAACGAAACTTTTGAAAAAGTTGAAACGAACTGATTTTGTGGCAATTTGCCATTTCTTGTATAAACTATCATTTAGGCTTAGGTTTAACTTCATTCTAAAGTCTATCATTTATTTCTATTCTTTGAGTGGCATTAGTTTCTATTACTCTTTTGCACGATTGTATTTTTTATTCTAAAAAATGCTTAACTTGTTATTATTAAAGTAACTCAGAAACAAAGCATATCATTGCGTTGTGGCTCGAATTGCCTTATTTAAGGGTAGTTTAGTATCGAGTCTTAATGAGGAGTTGATTGCAGACGTGTAAGTGTTAAGTTAGCAGAATGTCTGTCAAATTATTTGGTAGCCGCAAAAGAGCCCCAATAACTTTTCTATCATGCAATTGTTACAGTCATTATAAATAGCAATTGTAAAGTTGTGAATCGCCATTGAGTGCACACAAAGCGATTTCAATACATATTCCGTGACTTAGTGGTGAAAAGTCGAACGATCATCACTGTATTAGACTTATTGAGGAACACGCTTGAGGCTTTTCGTGGAAAATATGAAAAATTTAACTATCTTAGTATAAGTGAGGCCGTCATTCGCTTCCTTACAATTTCAACATTCACCGAATTACGGTATTCGCAACAAATTTCAAGATATCCTTATTTTTTTACTAAAGAGTTGTAAAAATAGGAGTGTCTGCACAACACCAACAACTGTAGTAATAATTATAAGTTTTCATTTTAACAATGATTGAAATGCTAATTGTAGCGCAAAAAGAGGTGCTCTGAGAAAAAATCAAATTTAATGCTTATTATTCATCATAATGTTTGAAATAAGTTGATAACCAGTTCTGACTGAACTAACGATGACAAGTACTGTACTGCACATCACCGAATTCTGATATCTGTATAATGCAAATACTAGAAATGCATTCCAGCAAATCCTTTCATAATCATAGAGAACTTCGATTTTCAAGTTTGAACTTGTCATTTAAGTGTCTCAACTCAACAATGTATGCTTATTAGCCTTTCTATCAATAATATTATTTGATTTTCCCAATCAATCTTAAGTTATATATTTTCTATGAAAAAACATAATGAGTGATCACTTTTCTTCGATAAATAGACTTACGAAAAATGATTTACTGAAGCAATTTCTCTTGACTTGATTTGCTTTGAAGTTATAATCTTGTAATTGTTTTGATTCATTGAACTCTAATAAGTTGTATACCTCTGCTAATGAAGACGTTGGGCAGAAAACCCCTTAAAGCATAGCGTAAGCCTACAAACGATTGCATCTGAGAATTATCAAGTTTAGGGAATCGTTTAAGATTTGGCAAACCTTGGGCTGTGTGCCAATGATTCGACTACTGATTAACTATATTTAGCCACTATGTAATGGAATATTCTTGTTTTAGCTGTAGAGATAATACTTAAATACAGTTTCCTCACCGGCATCACTACCACCACTGG
Organism: Camisiidae sp.; assembly: GCA_034696325.1. Lineage (NCBI taxonomy): Eukaryota > Metazoa > Arthropoda > Arachnida > Sarcoptiformes > Camisiidae > Camisiidae sp. The sequence goes on from JAQFZT010000820.1 coordinate 7,170, forward strand.
CCTTAAGTTAGAAAAAGGCGTTATTGTATTACAGTAGTAGTTGAAAGTACTCCAAGTAGTCAAAGCAGTTTTCAATGATTTCACTTTCATTATCGAGAACTAGAGAGCATACATGTTAACAAGATTCAGTCCTTAAGCCGGTTATTGATAGCATCCAATTAACTAGTAATGTACCGATAAGTGCACAAAATTCAATTAAATAAAGGATTCAATGTTTGTATCCATACAATTCTTGGATATTTTTGGCAAACTTTTTCACAATAGTAAAAAACTAATAAAAACTCTCAATTGAGAAATAGTTTCAAACAAATAAGACCAATATTACTACAATTGAGCAACACATAGCACATCACAAGGTCAGAGTTAAAAAGCATTTTTCACTGTTCCCAAACTGATTCGGTGATTACAAAAGAAGTGATTATTGTGAGCCATCCAAAGCTTGCATTTACCTTTTACTAGTCTTCATGTACTTTACAGTACTGTGGCATCAATTGAGTCAGATGTTCAATCAGTGAACAAACCGGAGCTGATAAGTCTGGTCATAAAATAACGAAAGTAAAGCATTCCTCACTAACTATTGAGCCAAACAATGAATAAATCCATCAGCATATGAGTGGAGAAAAGTTTTCTCATTCTTATTATCATTATTTTTTCTTATAAAAATTACATGTGAAAGCATGTGATTGGAAATACTGAAGCTTTTAAAATTAGCTATGAATTTATGTACGTGATTTCGGCCTATATATAACTTATATACACTTATGTGCACTACTAGAGAGCTATTTAGGATTCCATTCATCAATTTTTTCCATAACGTCAACCCTAGCAATCATTCCAACTATTGTAAAGTATTGTTCAATTGATTTCAAAGTATTAAATGAAGAAAATTGTAGTTCGTGTTATAGTAATTGAATTCATTTGAATGATTCTATGATTTATTTTATTGAGAATATCATTTGTAAAGTTAGTACAAAAAATACATTTATTTACGAAAATTTGTTTTATGCGATACTTTATATTTATAGATTACAAAAGGACTAGTGATATATTTACATAATTAATGTTTATTATGAATGAATATTAAATAAGTTTAATGATGATGTTGAGAGCCATAATTGAGCGTCTGATTGATTTTGGTTTATTGATGCCATAAAAGAAGCCACAAATGAGCACTAGTCTTGATCTAGTTGTTCACTGAGGGCCACAATATAGCTCTGCGCCATTTGGAGTGTTTCAAATTTCGATAGCTTCCTATCGTCTCCAATTGAAGGAACAACTTCTCGAAGTCGATCAAAAGCAATATTTAGACTATGCATTCGTCTTCTTTCCCTTGCATTAGCGGCTACTCGTCTTTTTTTAACAACAACTTGTGTCGGCGATGTTTTTACTTGTTTTTTTCGACTTTTTTTACACTTATTTTCAGAGCTATTCTCATATTTGCTGTTTGACTTTGTTTTCGATGATTTTCCTTTGACTTCGCTCTCCTTTTTCCAAATCATATCATCGAAGTCACAGTCATTGCTATCCAGAGAGCCACCAAATGATGCAGACATCATATCATTACCAATAGATGATTGTAATGATGATTCCTTCAGTTGAAGTCTAACTTCTGTCATAAAATTGGAAGCGTTTGAAATGACATCAGGATCTGGTGTTGACACTGGAGTACAATAAGAAGAACAATCCATATAATTGTTAGAAACAGTTTCATTATCTGATAGCGAAGACGATGTTTCAAACAGTGAAATACTTTGGATAACATGAGTTTGTGTTGTCGGTGAAACTGGTGAGAGAACACCCAACGAAGAACTTGAGAGAGTGAACATGAGTTTTTGGACTTTTCATTGAATAACTATACTATAAGGCATTGAATAGTAATTCAAGTGATGGCACAACACAGTTAAACACGCAATTCTTCTTTTTGGTTGTGTGAAGTGGACCTTAGAGAGAGACTCACCTTTTATACAGGTCTATAGCTGACTATAGCCGACTAGAGCTCCACCATTGTAGACAAAGCGCAAAGCCCTTCTCATCATTATCTTGTCAGGTAAGAGAGGCGGAGATCCAATCCACGCGCTTTAGCCCGAAGGCAACGTCGAGTTTCAAATTCAAAGTTCATGTTAGATTTGTTTGCATGAGATCTTACAATCTATTGTGATCCTCATATTCTTATTAGCTATTCAATGCGTAAATCCAATTGTGTGTCTTTTGTGGGAGACTATAAGTAACAGGTCTTTCTATCTCTCAGTTATTATAGACTTCATTCACTTTCAATTCAGTTATAGTCAACGGCATTTCAAATGTGTTCATAAACTCATTATTATTTAGCGCTATAAATCATTCACATGAACTTTTCAATAAACTTTTCAGTTTAATTAAATAGTTAAGACTTCTGTAGATCTCGATGAGTTCATACTTCTCCCATATTTTACTGCTCACATAAATCATTACAACCCCTTCTGTAGAAATAAAATTACAATATCTTAGGCTTCAAGTCATCTTCTAGTTAAATGTCACTGAATTAATATTCAATGTGCTATTTTGATGAAAATAAATGAATTATGAGCTGCGCTGTGTTTTTCTTTAGACTTAAATTAATTTTTTCAAAATAACTAATAGAAAACAAATGAAGGGCTCGAAGAACTTAACAAATCATTTTTCTTCTTGTGAACAACAACATCATAGGCTCACCCGTAATATGTTTATGGGCTTAAGTAAAGTAAAGTAAACTTATGAATCATAAAAAAAGTGAAAGTAAAGAAGTTGTCAATATGCAGATAGAATTGACTACAATTAGTAAAAAGGCGGAATATTCATGACAAACAAATGGCCTGATAAATATTCATTAGATTTTGAAAATACATAAGTAAAGCTACTTTGAGTAGAGTTACTTTCATTATCCATCCTCTCACTCCCTAATGAGTTTGCTTGTAGTTGAGTAGTTATATTGAATCGCAGAGTTATTGTAATATATGAAATAGTCATATTGATGAATGGCATTCGGGAAACACAAAGGTTAAAACATAAAAGGATCTAAGCTATAGTTTTCAATTGACTGTTGAGCAGCGCTGGACGCTCTCTCTCTCTCTCGCTCTCTCGCTCGCTCGCTCTCGCACTCACTCTCAACTTAGAATCTCTTCCGCTAGAAATGTGAAGGAAGAAAACAATTTGCTATGTTTTTGAAGTTGCTATTGTTAAACAAAAATGAGCCCATCCAAAGTTATTATAGCCGTTACACCAATCTTGTAGAAATGAAATAGAGATTTATCAGAGTTGGCTCAAAAATCGAATTGACATTCACTGAGCTAATTAAATGGACAATAGAGATGCCGAAACAATTTATGCTACTAAGAACAAGGTCACTACAACTCACTTTTATTTTCTTTTTAGCTTTCGGACATTATTTCTACTTTTGGAAATGCTCTAAACATTAAGATATCAACTGTTGTATAAGATAGTTTGAATATCTTCAATGAAGATAGAGATCAACAGTATCAACACTTAGTGGGGAACTCGTATTAGTTGCACCTTTACTTATTACGCAATTTACTTTCGAACTTGAACTTAAGTACCTTTCGTCTGATGATCAGATTCCACGAATCAGTTAAGAAAACACACAATACTCTTCAAATACACACATTCTATACAACATTCAGTTATTTTTTGAATACTGTCACAGTATTTAGATATGATTTATGAACTTTAAAGCTTATTGAATAAGCTTATATTTGAATTTTTTTAAAATCTAATTAGGTAGACTTGATTCTTTATTATAGCTTAATTGATGTTCTCAACTGAAAGGTTAAACCTTGTTATTGTGTTTTTTAACAAATCTAATTATACTCTGTACTGAAGCATTTGAAACAATAGGTACACTTTATATAGAACTATTGGTGCGCGTTTCTAACAATCTTAACAGTAACCCTAAGTAAGATTTATGAGAATTATATTTATACTAGTAATTTTAGAACTTCTAATTTTATTTCATCATTTTTTAGGAACTCATATATAAGACAATCAAACTTTTTAGTCAATGTAAGCTTCCATGAATGAAACTGAGATTTTAAATAACTATTTCTCATTCTTAAGTTAAAATTCAGAAATAAGAGGCCAAAATTTGTGAATAGAATTTTAACCATCATTAATGTTTTTGTCTCTTTTAACAGGTTAAAATAAAAATAACTTTTTAAGTCTGTTTTAATCTCAAAGCTTGAATAGAGTGAATTCAACTGTGTTTCTAATTCGTAAGTTTCCATTGAGTAAAACAGAATAGTTAGAAGACAGGAAGTTGGATATTGTGCACGACAGCTAGAACTCAAATTTACTTAAGAGGATGTAGGGGTGTATTGATTTCAACGGAAATACCCATAAGCACAAACTGCTCGAGACAATTATTATCTCTTCCTCATAATATAATTGGTGAGCAGTGAACCTATTATTGAACAAATTTAAATTTTAAATATAATTCAATTCGAAATACATGAAACTTTTAAAGATTGAAATTGACCCCTTCCTCTCTTTCTTTCAATTGAATATTCTTGTAGTCCGAATGGTTTGTTTCAACCATTCATAAAATAAGCAATTGATGAGTTAAACCAACCAGTGATACAAAGGATACAAATTTAAAACCTCTAACAATAATAATTCACTCAAAATTGGTGCTTAAAATTTAATTTTCAATTCTCTCGATTAATCAATTTCGAAAATCAGGAATTTAGATGAAAAATTTAAGATCTAATCAATTAAAACTCGAAATATATTCTGTTATAAAATCAAATTAATGACATCTTTCTATCTAATTTGTTGTTTTTCATTTTTCAATATGATTTATAATTTTCAACTTATCTTTTTAATGGATTAAAAGTATATAATTAATATATCATCATGTTCTCAGCTTCAAAGTTTAAATGGATCAGAATTTAACAGTTAGAAATTATTTTCCTAAAAGACCTTCACAATAATTAGTTTAAAGGATTTTACGCCTGCTGTCAGTGAGTATTCTCGATCATCTTATGCACAAAATTTACTTTAATTTAATTTACATCTCATTTTTATAGTTTATTTAAGTATCTTGTGTGCTGTCAATGTATCTTTAGCTATAGATTCAAGAAAAATAGAAAATAAACAATAGTTTTTAAGTGAATTGGAACAGATAAGATCAACTCATAAAAACTTTCGCGAAAAAGCTGTCATCTTAGCTTATCTAATCTCTTCATTAATTTCTCGATATTTCACTTCAGATCTGTTTAAATAATCATTTTAACAATAAATTACTTAATTTTGCAGTAAAAACGTAGTAATAAAGTCAAAACTTAACTTCAATTCTTAAATGTTTGTCAAAATTTTAAAAAATAAAGGAAGAATCTGTGAAAGAAATATATAGATTAAGTTTATTAGACTTATTAATCGTATTTCCTGCTCAACTGATATCAATTTATTCATATATTTAAAGCGTCTTTTGTAGTTGATATGTGTTTTCATGATTCTTATGATGAATTTCACAGAGCTTTTATCAGTTTGAAAATTTGTTATTTGAGTTGAGTATTTCATTAAAATCTAGGATTTTCAAACTCAAAGCTGTAGTTCTGCTTTTTTAAGAAATATAGATAAATAATAAGCTGCAAAAGTTGGAAATTAGTTGCAAGAAATTTAAAATTTGTTATTTCATGTTGAAATATAATTACACTTCGAACTAAAAAACATATTTTGGAGAATTTAAGGATAGCAAAAGATTTAATTAACTAAATTAGATAATAATGCTATTAACTATTTGAGTAATATTCATATCGTTAACTTATTACGATTTGAGGAAAAAAAAGTTTCTTTGCACCCAACCATGTCTTAATGTTAGATTAAAGTGCTTACTTCAGCGAAATGGTCACTGAAGCCCTCAATAAAACGAGGCACCGAAACGGAAAGTTTCTTAACATTCGTGCAACAATATAATTTCTAACTTAAAGCTCGTGTCTGGCATCAGGACTTATCAACTTTTCCTCGAAGCAAAACTCTTTTAATGACAAGTAAAATAAAATAAAAAGACAGTCAATTAGGTGCAAATTTTTTTGAGAGACAAAAACATCGCTCTAAGTTTCTAAAGGCTATCAACTTTTCATTTGTGAATAATTTACTTCAAAACCACAATAAACTATTTTTAAAAGCTTTCTTTAACTTTACAGAACTTTTGACTTCACTTATTATTTTATGAAATTATATGTTTTTTGTTAAAAATTTATATATTAATGGAAAAAATCTTCAAGAAGTGTAAGAAAAATTACATATAATTAAAAGATTCAACAAACTTATCAAAAAATAATAAATTAAAATCATGAATAATTTGTTATCTCAAGTTAGATAACTTTACAGTTAACTATTCACATATTTCTTTAATTTTCTTGGTTTTCACTTAAACTAAAGGGTTTCTTCAATTAAAATTAGTATTCGTTCCATTAATATTAAAATGTTATTTAACTTGAGATATTGAAGACTAGAAACAATAATTCTGAAACTATAACTTTTCAGTGCATTTCTATGACTATAGTCATAGGTATACCTTTTGAGGTATACCTTAAAAGTTGTGTATAGTTCTCGAAGTGAAAGAGAGCTGATTCTGTTCTGATTACTTACTCTTTTCACCTCATTTATAAATCCCTTTTTTAAATAACTGGATTCATAGGTAATAGTTTTGGGCTGTTTTCACACCTTCATATTTTAAAAAACGAATTATGAATAAAATTGAATCTAACAATGCGGGTATGTTTCAAATATTCCTAATTAGAAGGGTGTTCGGCCATCAATTTCCAAAGAATTTTTTTACATTAAAAAAACAAAATGATTTATGTATGAGAAGTGAGACACACGTGTATATTTAATTATCTGAAATAATACTGATTACAGTTCGTTTAGAGATTCTGTAATAAAAAATAAATTTGAATTATCCTTTATTGATAAGTTATAATTTAATGTTTTCAACGATTTAAAGTAATTACTAATATTGACTGAATGAGATAGTATACTATCTTCGATATCCCGACCATTGATTAAAATCACATTATTTTTATATAGATCATCATTAAGGTTAGACCTACAAGAATAATTCAAATTTCAATTAAGCTCAAGTTTTTCATACTTGTTCTGTTTTTAAAATAAAAATATGTTATTTAATAAAATTAACATTCAATGTTTGTCAAATTTTATTCCCTATACTTTTGTCTTCCACATAATACTAGAATATTGTTTAGCATTTCATCAAAATATTGAATTACGATTTGAAATGTCTTCAACAACTTATAAAAATTACTTTTATTATAAATAAGATGAAATCAAACCAATAATTTGTGATTACTGTTTGTAAAACTACAGCTCTAACAAAACAAATATGATATAAAAAGTTGAACAAAAACTGAGTGTCACGAAATGAGACCTCCCATCAGAGTAGATAAGTTGAAGTTAGTTGCACGATAGCTTTCGATTCACTTTAAATTCATGTGTCTTAATGCGATATTTGGTGACCACAAAAAAGGGAGAACAACAAAATCAAGTTCAATAGTGGTGAACAACATCGTAAACAAACAAGCGAACCTCCGAATAAACTTAATGAGTATAGTAATAGCACCTCAAGTCTGTTTTTTCATAGTTTTGTAACGAAAAGTGCATCATTACTATCAATTTGGAGTAAACACTACTATACGAGTCAAATCTAAAGAAGTTTTTTCTGTTTTATGTAACTTTTCTGCATTCTTTTTTCCCTTAAGACTGTTTTTAACATGACTTAAGCCTAATAACAGTTTTAAGCATTTAGTTAAAAGCTAACAAAACAACTAATGAGATGAAGTGTCACAAGACTAACATTCGGAATTTTCTTTATACAATCAATAGAAAGCCATAGATATTTGAAAATTAATTAAAAATAATCTTCATTGATATGAAATAAATTTTTTCAAAATAAGAAAATCTTTATTTTTAGAAAACTCTTCTGTTTCTTGAATTGATTAAAATTGAAACATATTCTGAGAAAAACTTAACTGAAACGTTTCTACCTTATAAATGATACCTATAGTAATACTGGACTTGAAAAGCTGTGATTTTCTCCTCACTTGTCTTTTAGAATCCAACTTGTATACAAAGATCATTATTAGTAGTTATTATACCATTTGAAGAGCGAGACTATCAAACATGAAAAGGTCGTCGTGTCACTAATTTCGTTACTGTAATTGTTCAGGACTTACAATATAACTTACATAAGCATTGAGATCTAGGCATGAGGAACGGTTACGGTTGTCAGTGCTGCCAATAAACAAGTGCTTCCAGTATTATCGCACTTTACGCTTCTATGCATATGCTTTCAATAGTGTACGACATGTAGGCGTGTTCGACGGCATAAATTTTGCTGAGTTTCAAGTACAGTATCACTTGTTATCTAAAAAACTTACATTATATTTAGATATTCATTTTCAACAAAACTTAGAACTCAAAAAGAAAACACAACAATATTCTTATTAATAGTTGACTGTTTAAAATACCCTTTAGATTAGTTTGAATTAATAGTCGAAACACTGCTAGTCTAATACATTAATTATGTAGTGGTGAGCATTCATGCCTACTTTGATCGCATGCTTGCATTCAATAAATTTTACTTGAATTTTGACTTAAAAACTTACTCTTTGTAAAAAGAGGAATATTTTGATGATGTAAAAGCTATTACATCCATCTAATGATACTCTATGACTGCCTTTACCCTATACCTCAGCAAATGAGATACTCTATTGCTATATCAATACTACCATTAGAATTAAGAAGTCTGAAGAGTGTCTCTTCTTTATATGTAAAGAAGGTATACATTGAAGATGTGCTTTACTGTCCGAACCAGAGTTAAAGTGAAATTTAAGTATAATTCACAGAGTTTTGAGTAAAGGGTTGAAACGAGTGCATCACACTTGACAACTTCACTACACTTGATTATACAGCGGTGTCTCTATATTGAGTCTTAAATAGGCTGAATGAGATGCTGTAAAGTATTTTTTTGTATCCCAAGGACAATCATTGAGGCGATTCCAAAGTGCCCTGTAATTGATCATGAGTGCAGCACTTTCAAGCATAACAGAGACCCGGGCCACCAATGCTGCTTATTATTATGAGCTTAAATTTGCTCAATAACGTGCTTGGAATCAGGCATCATAACAGGTGGATAAATAACAAGACACACCATTTAATGCATTTCTCGCCTAATATTTTGTTGCAAACAAATTAATGCAAATGAAAATAAATTGCAATCACAGAGAGGTAAAGGTAAAGGTTAAGGTAAAGATGATGTCACGTATTGCATCTCCAATTATAGATTTTACCTAATTATACAAACAATGAAATTTGCAACTTTAATAATGATTGTGCTCAAGTGTTTCCAGGGATCTGCTCATGAAAACGATAATGTAATTTAAAGAAAAGTTAATATCACAGAAAAGACTACTATCTTTTGCCACGTAATGGTTTTTTGCGTAATTGTATGCTTTTTAGTAACTGCAATAAATTGCGTGCTCAAAAACACTAACACTAACCGTTCACTAACGAAGTCTCAAGTCTCATGAATTTATGAATAGTCACTATTGGGTGAGTTCAGTGATAATATTTCATAGGATCCCAAAAAATGAGACTTTGGTGCTGTTTTCCGACTTTAATTGATTTTCATTACAGTTAAGACGATGCGGGTTAAATTAGTGTAACCTTTTGACGCACTCATGTTGACCTTCATAAATAAAAAACAGAGTGATTATCCCTAAAAAGGCCACAAATATAATATGTTAGGTAAAGAGGTGTCTGCAATGATGGAATTCGCACAACAGACGCCATTATTATAACAATCATTATTAGATTATTGTATGGTCTGATTACAAATTCAAGATAAGTGAAGAGATGATTGTGAGCGCGTGCCGCCCGTAAAATGGTCTCAATGGTCTCTCTCGGATGCTTACATTATCCAGATGTTAAATATGAACAGAATGTAACCACTCAGCCATACGATGACGATTAAAGAGCCGGTAAAGGCAACTCGCAATACCTCCACTAGAACTCATTATTGAAACGGACAGTAAAATTCTACTCAAACTATAGAGAAATGAAGTAAAAACACTTGAAAGCCGAGGGCATCTTTTTTTAAACATTTGCAACCTTTAAGCTAGAGGTATATTCTGGTAGCAAAACTACTGTACAGCGTTGAGCGTTCACTTGTTAGTACTTTACTTTCTCCAAATAGTCAACTGCAATCATAACATTGCAATACAGGTATAACTTATATTCATAACCCTTTTTACCCCTTCACAAACATCTTCATATGTTTTAACCTATTTCTCACACCTATGAGTTCTTTGATTACTATAATTCAAGTTTTTTTAAAATGGATGAATGTAGCACTGCTTGATACCAGTCATTATTTTGGTGCCTCAATCAGCCACTTTATTCCCTGCTGTTAATATGGAATCATCAATAATAAAATTTTCAATCTATCATACATTCGGCGAAACAATTCAAAAACTAGCAATATATGTGTCGATAAGGTTTTCACACTAATTTCGGGTCATTTCGTAAAAAATGGTTAAACTGTCTTTAAGAGTAATAACAAACTTGAAATTATTGCAAAATATAATCCTAATGTGTTTTGCTTTGAAGATTCGCTTATATGTTATTCTAAACGAGATATTCGGCAAAAAACTTACGATTGAGTTAGAAATAAAGAGCTAATGTGGTAACCGATCATTTAAGACGGTGTGAATGTGAGAGAATAGACTCCATGAGAAAAGTATAAGTTTAAACTGTTATTATAGCAAAATAAAAGTAAACAAAAGAACAGCGAAAACATTTAATAGGCGGAAACGAAGCTCAATTCAAAGAAGAATGACTTAAATAAGCACAAAACAGGAACTTCAAAACAAAATACCTTAATATTCGAGATCAGAAATCAAATTAAATATAAACTTTTGACAAATGATGCGCAACATATTATCAATACGTTATTCATTATGAGTAATTAACAGAGAACCCAAATTGATTATAACTTGCTAGCGATGACTGGCATTCCTTTCAGAGTTATATTGATGGGCATATTCAGGCCATTTATGAATGCGCCAAAACATTCAAAAATCGAGGAAGCATTTCAAAGCTTATCCGCCTTTCTTATACTGTTTGGTAATTAAGTTCAATTTGATATATAATAAAGAAAAAATACAAATTTTCAGCTATGATGTTCTGGAGACGTTTTGAGCGATAGAAAATTCATAAACAATTCAATCACAAATAGAAATTTAAACAAAACTTTTCATTCATTTTCTTCTTCGATTGTCTTTTTAAAAGAAGTTCACCTTTAGTTCATTTTTTCAAAGTTTTTCATGAATTCTTTATCTGTTTGTGACCAAAAAGTTGTGAAAACCAAAGTTTGATTAGTTATTGAAAACTACTTAATTAACTTTAGATGAACTTTTTGTAAAAAGACACTCATTTGTAATTTATTTAAAACTAAAAACTGAAAATTGTTAAATTATATTTTCAGTAATCTATATTTGAATTTTGAAAGCTGATGATAATTATTTTTATAAGTGTATAACTGACAAAAAGTTATTATATGGGATAAACCACAAGGAAATAAATCAAAAATTGAAGGTTTCAACTCTGCAGCGCCTCTTTCTAATCGACGATCTGTCTGACTCTAGTGAGCAAAAGCAATGCCTGGTTAGGAACACATACCTATATATATGCAGATATCAAATGTTTACGAATCGGTGTTCTATTGTTATTCACCCAACACAATGCAGTTATAAACACAGATTGTGTTGTATGGGTTGAAGATTTGTATTGAATATATTTTTTGATCTATAAATGCAACAAAGATGTCGACCACCCACAACACTTCACCACTATTTCTTTACGCCTCGTAAGTCAGCATAAGAGCAGAAAAAAACCAAATAACAAGGCGCTAGACTTTGATTCAAGCCTTACTTGTTGGACCTCATTTTATCGGAAATCTAACTTTTTCAGTCAATATCCACTTTATTTCAACGTATAGATACAATAATGAGCTTCGAAGCTGTCAAGAATTGCAAAGTTATTTTTCGCCAAATGTATTGGCTCTACCAATCAGTTTGTGCTCTTTTATTGGAATCAAAAAAATTTTAAAGTCAAAACCAATCAAATATTTCATGTATTTTAATGTTTTCATTAAATTAATTACTAATGCATTCATAATATCTAAATTACAGTAAGAAAATGAAATGTAATTTAATTTGAGTTTGTTTTCGAAGAATTAGTAGAATAAATAGGAGTTCTATAAATGATGGAATCCTTGACTCTTAAAAATTATGACAAAGTGTTTAATTAATAGTAGCAACTATTGTTTGGAGTTAATGGCATTCATGGCCAAAGATAATGACTTTTCATAAGTTAACTTATATTACTGTTAGCCCAATGACTTTAAAAGTAGTGGTAGAGAAAGCATATGCGTTATGTGACCACTCATGCATCTTATGAGTGACGCGTGTGCGACGCGTGCATTCAGTATATGTGCCTTCTTTTTTAGAGGCTTTTGATGCACGTGCGATCAGTCCTACCATTCGTTGATTTTGCAATGCAATTATGGGTCATGTTTTAAGTTGTAAGCATTAACCAAAATCATTGAAATGCAAAACTTCATTAATTCTATCCATATATTAGAGCCACAACTCAGCCCATTCTTTATAGATCTTGTAAACAAACTGCAACATTCAAATCTTCAAATTTCCATAACTTTTGTAAAAAACATAGAAAAAGTTTACAGAAAACATATTATGCTCTTCTTTTTCAATCTAATAGTAATTGTAGGTTAAAAATTCTAAACCGGAAATTTTGCGCACACTTC
>JAQFZT010000821.1:0-20026 GCA_034696325.1 Camisiidae sp.
AGTTCCTGTTGAACTAAATGACATGAATTGAGTTTTTATTATTAGAAATTTGATTATTATTTAGAAAATATTGTGATGAGACTGTTTTGACTTTGATTTACTGAAGTTAATAAATTGAAAAGACGTGATAACTAGAATTTGATATGAATTGTACCTGTACATTGTTATGCGATTATTTAAATGTAAATAAACTTAAGGAGTGATGCACTCTGCACTGCTAACTGCGAAATTGGATTCGAAAATAGTTTTGAAGCTTAAATTATAATAATTTGGAGTACGTTTTTGAAGCCTGAGACTAAAAATACCTACGGTTGAAATATTTTCACATATATTTTGTTGTGTATACCACTATATACGACAAGTGCACACAACTTCTTATGTATGTTGAATATCAAGTTAAGTCCAGTTTAGTCTTGACCGGTCGAGCAGCTTAAGTGCAAATATTGCAACAAACAAACGGCTGACCCTCAGTTGACAAGCATTTGCCTCCCATAAGATAGAGTAGTTTTCATAATAACTGCTGAGAAGACTCGATAAAGATAAAAGTCTCTAAATTACCTCAATATTGCAAATGCTTTAACTTTTCTTCGCTAACGTTATTTCTTCGTTATTTATTTTAGTCAAATCTGAGTGAAATCTTTCAGAATGTAAGGCTCATAAACAAAGTACAGAATGTAGGGAAACCTCAATAGCTATAATTGAAGTGCTCATACATTTAGTTGATTTGTCACTTCCATCAAATTGTCTGTTTTGACTTCTCATGTCATAACAGACTGATGTCATACAGATCTCATTCCACAAAAACTTTTTAATTCAAAGGAATCAATCACTCCATCACTTAAATTAAGTCAAAACAAAATATTCATGAATTGAAAGAAAATATTCACGAATTGAAACAATGATTGTATTGAAAAATGCATTCAAATTTGAATGATAGAAAGGTTAATTTGCGGTTTATTTTTTAAGTTTCTCTTAAGCTTCTAACGAATAGTTGCCTAAATTTTTATTGCATTCGTTGATTTAAAGGTTGCATTTTTGAACTGATCCGCCATTAAATATAAGATCCATTCCATGACAAGATTCTCTAAACTCAATGCGCTTTCACATGTTTTATGGGCTTTTTAGGAATGCGTTTCGTCTCACTTTCTAATGTAATTCAGAGAGTGGCTCATAAGCGGTCTGGCGAGTAATGCAATACTCAATCTTTAGATTTCAAATTATTTTCACAAAAATTTTCAAAACAATCAAATATATCAAATAGTTTTTCAGCCAATCAATTAATGGTTTATTTAAATTTATTTTAAACAATTTGCATAAGTTTACAAGTCTTTCTGGAAGTTTGAGCCAAAAAAATCAAATTTATGAATTGTTTTGTAGTTTATCAAAACTATTCGTTCCATAAATAAATAGCTGAAAATTTTTAATTTGCTAAATATGTCTGTTTAAAACCTGGAATTTATTGAAATATTTAGTGATAAGAGACTACTTAATTTAGTTGACATGAAATTAAATGATATAATTTAAGATAAAGTTCTAAATTAAGAATCGACCCAATGATAATCAAAATATGCACCGAATTCGTAATATTTTTGAGTGGAAAGGATTCTTTGGTATTTATATTGCAATTTAAAAAGTAAAGCTTTGACCCGTTTTAACCCTAAAACCATTGGTATCTATAATGGATAGAAAAAACGAGAGGGAAGTCCTTTAATTGTTTCGCCTGTAAACATAAAACTTAATCGAAGTTTAGTATTGTGCCCATTAAGTCAAGTTTAGGTTTGCTTTTCTAAAAGAGTATTTAATAGCTTATAGCAGTTTAGAGGACAATGTGTTTCAGTGTATATTTTGCTTTGACAATAATATCACCTGTTCTGAACTCAACTGAATGTCAAATGGAGACACCTGTGAAATATTAATAGTTGAAACCTATGCCAGGAATTAGGAAAATATCCACTTTTTAAAGCTTATTTTCATCTGCAGTACTGTCACAACGCTATCTAGACTCAAATGGGAAATAAGATAAAAACAGGTCCTTTAGATGTATAATGTGTTTCAGCTTTAAGTTTTCATTTCCTCTTCATATACAGTATCTAAGGGTATGACTTTCATATCATTTGAGTAGGTATTCAGGTATTGTTATATATCAACGTTAAATGCCACCACTGGAACATTTGAGTTGACTTTTTATTGGGGATATCCTATTGTCATTTCAGATATTTAATCACTCTTTGTCTTGAGAATTGTTGTACACAATGGCCAATAGCTTTAGTTAACTTTAGATAACAAAGTCATGCAAATGCTATTGATTACAACTAATACTTTCTCAGTCACTCTTTTATCAAAACAATAATTGAGAATTTTCAACATTAATAATAACTAATGTACAAGTGATAAAAGTAAATACAAGTTAATCTCAAAATAATTATTTCGTGGTTTCAAAGTTATAATTATTTTCAACACAATTCACGTTATTATAATAATTGTCATTTAGGTAGTGCTTCAGTTTTAATGCCAAATTTCACTCAAATACTTAACATTGCAAAGCATTCTGTAATTATACTAAAACTAAAGCCAAAAACAAATTGAGAGCAAAAGCAATATAAAAAGAATATCATAGGTTACAGAATGTCATTATCTTTAGTGAGTAGTCGAGTGTTTAGTATAGTTTACCACAAATAATATATGTAATTATGGCATCGATTCTAAGCTAAATATTTATTTTATTACTTATTTGTTTGGAGTTTAAGACAAATGTTTGACTTATCCTTTATTACATTAAATTATTTTTTGAATCTTAATATCAGTTTAGATGAAAGTGTTTTTAAACACTCTTTTTAAGAGAGAATATATTTAAAAGACACCAAATTTAACGTTTTTAGTGATGTAAAAAAGTATATAAAACTTTATCAATAGAGATAAAGCTACAAATGAATATCATAAATATGATAACAAATGCTGAAAACTGCGTAAAATATGAAATAAGATCACGATTTAACAGAAAATTTCTTAATGTAAAGATAAAGACAAAACAGAAATTTTTCAAATGCCTTAATTCAAAATCTGATTTTAAAGTTGATAAAACTTGAATTTATGTTTGAATTTATGTTTGTTGAACCAATCGATAAAACATTGATTAATGTAACCCTAGATTCGAGATTTTATAATAAATGTGTTGTATTTGAAATTTTTACATTCAATTCATAAGTTTGAATGTTTTGTTTACATTGAAAAATAATTTAAAGGATAATGAATTGTCTGATGACAAAAGATAAAAACTAAAAGTGACTCAGTTAAGGCTTGTGCCAAGATTTGTAAGAAAAAATTCACTTCATGTCACTTCCTATGATTCAGTCTTGAAGTGAACAAAATTAACTGCAAATCACATAATGTAAAGTACAATATGTATAGACAGTTCTCACGATTACTTGAGCTAATTTTGCAAACTCTGAGAATTTATCTTATTATAAACTTAATTATTTGAATAATTTTCATCAATTGCCTGTTCTGTACACTGATTTTCCTTTAATTTTTTCGAAATTGAGACAGAGTAGTGAACACAACTCAATTTAAATTTTTTAATTTTCAGAATCAGTATGAGTTGAGACACGGAGTTAGAGAAAAGTCTTATAACCTTTAACTCTATAATCAGATTACACGATAACCGACAAACAACCGACTGATGGTTAACATAACTGTCACAATAATTTTTACATATAATAAATTGAATTAAACAATTAGAAACACGATAAAAACTTAATTCATGAGAAAGTCATAGGTCTTTTCGTGTGTAAGTTTGTTAAAAATTCTTTTCCTTCGAGTCTCCAATTTTCAAAATCATGAAAACATTTTTTAGAGCATTCAATTGTTAATGAATAACTTCAAAACATGACTAATCACTTCAATCTAATTTTATTTCTATAATAAAACTTCAAAAATTTCAATCATTTTCCTGGAATTCATGCAAATCAATTTCGAAACTCGAAAAATTTTTCCCGATCGAGACTCGAAACCGACCACTAGTTGAAAATAATCTTACTATTGATAAATGCTAACTAATCAGTATTGTGTAAACTAAGAAAATGATTAGCAGTTTTCATAAAGAATAATTCGTTAGTAATTTTAGAATTATTTAATGTTATGTTTCTCTTGATTTAGTTTCTGAAAGTTATTGAGATTTTGTTTACGAATATCTTTAGAAGTGTATGCAGTCGTATTGTGACTTGTGATAGAAAGTTTCGATAAGACATCCCTTCGTTTGTGTTGTGATGCTGTATATTTAGATTATTTCGTTATCTCTCAATTGCATACATCAAAAATTTTATGTAAATTTTATTCATTCAAATTTTTAGTTATCGATATGATTATGAATAGGAAATTCAAATTCAAAATCTATATTCAAAATGGGAGCAACTTTTGACTTTCGCAAAAAGGTCAGCATTGCTTGTAATCATATAAACGCTAAGATTTTAATATTCAGAGGTGTTTTCGAAGTTGAAGTTTTTATTATTTTATATTGAATTGAAATATGGAGAGGACTATAAATTATTATATTCTATCATTCGTATAACATAATTGGGTCAACAATTAATTGACTGATTAATAATTCAATGTTTAACATTCGTGTGACACATGTTTACCAATTTCTCATTGTTTAGAAACAAATAGTTGTAAAAGTATGAAAAAGTGATCTCTAACTAACCGACAAACAGTTGCTTTATTAGAAAAATCTATTTAATTCAATCCTATACTTGAATCAACTCTTAACTGTCAAAAAGTTGTTTTTAAACAGTAAAAGTGAATTGGGAACGAAAGTTATCATTCGCTTTTAGCTATTAAGACTCGTATTATCTCTTAATGATTACACAACAATCAAAGGTTCACTTTCCCTATAGTCTCACTTATATTATGATTGCGAAACCACACGACACAACGTAATGTAAACCATTGAAAATATGTTTTTAGACACCCTTCGCTTTGCAGCCGATTGTGTCGCTACATATCTAACCAACAGATCATTGACTTGTAGAGACATTAGTGTCTAAAAAGCTATAGGTGTCTAAAAACTTAATTTCAATCGATTACAAAAGGATACTCTTTTTGATTAAACTTTTTTTAATTTTCAAAACCATAAATACTATTGACAATGAATTTTCATTACATAATAAGAGTTAATTTGTCTTTAGAAAAGCTTTGATATAAAAGATTGTTAGATAGAAAACGAATTCATAAAAACTTAGTATTTATTGATAGGAAGTATAATTTGACCAAAAATCTATTTAATTGCATTGTATTTTCAAACCAACCTCTCAAGTCATTTAATATTATATACAATATTTGATTTAAAAGCAAACCAATCGATTAACAGTAGATTTTTAATAACAAGTATTTAATTCGTCTTTATTAAAACCATTATTAAAATCATGAGATAATCATAATAGTAATGAGCAAAAAGGAAATCATATGTTGACAAACAAATCAAAATGGATTAAAACATTACATAATTGGAATGTTACAATTTCTAATTATAATAAATTGTTAATTAATATTTTCAACATAATTACTACACATTTGTCAAAAATGTAATTTATGAATAATATGCAAATTAATTATACTTTCATTATTGAAATTTGATAAAATGTTCACTAAAATATATAAATGGTAGCAATTGATGGTAGCAATTGATAAATGGTAGCAATCGATAAATGTATATATTTATAATAAAGTCCCGAACAGAGACATCTCTGCCAATTAATTAATAAATGTATGACTAGCCCACTCCTCCAACTTATTACAACATTAGCACAAGAAAGGCATAAAGAGAACTGTTCCAAACAATCGACTAAACTCGTAAGCATTATAATTATCGTTATAAACATTGTTTAAGCTAAAGGTAACTTACATTCATTATGAGCAAACAAAAGCTCCCATAAATGTCTTGAGTATAAAATATCATTATGATTAGGCACATACGGCATAGTGAACTTACAGGAGTTCATATCATAGAGTACTAGAACTAACTTTAGTAATAGTAATATAGTTAGTAATAGTATCTGTGAACTATGTTTGATATAATAATTTTGATATAGAAGTTAGTCTTATACTTGTTTAAGTGCTATTAAAGTGGGAAACCCTGCTTTGTTTGACAAAAAAAAATATGTGCACGCATTATGTCATGGATGAGCAAAAGGGAGGTAATGCAGTTGTGATGCACTTCGTATGCATGAAGTTCATGAATTCACTGCAAGCGCTATATTCTGAACACTACTGCTCTTCAACCTTTGCCTCTCCAGTTCTCCAACTGCTGCAGATGCTAATAAGTACAAACAACTAAATGGTTCTTCTGATGACGATGGAGATGATGGCGAAACGTCATTCGAGGACAATGTGGACGAGACGGATGGTATTGAAGTCTGTGAAGTCTGAGCAACGATAGAAGTGGTTTGATTGAGCCAATTCACGATTGATGTGTTTGAGCTTCGGGGAGGACTGAACGACAGGTCCAGAGCTGTAGACTTTCGATTAGTATCAGAGAATAGAGCGCTACTAATTGTTTGATTTCGCATTTGCTCTTCTTCATGATTTTTTCTCCACCTTTTAGTCAGTTTGAGCGGTGAGTCTGAAAAATAGTCGCTTGAGTTAATGTCACGCATCATAAAGACTAGTATCTAAACTAGATATTGAAATTACCATTCCATGACGCGCCGCTTGACGATGAAGTACTTGGTGGTCGACTACATGTACTGCTGTATGTGATGGCTGTACTGGTAGTGCTTCCACTGTCAGACTCGGCGTCAATTTCGCTTTCAGTAGAGCTTCCACTGTCATCAGTGCAATGCCTATATAGTGCCAAATGAGACACTCATCACAAGTTCCGGCGTTTGCTCTACAGAGTAGAGCTAAGCATAATTATAAACAATTCAATACCTGCTGTTATTGGTGACTATGTAACCGAATCCATCTTCAGAAGCTGATGAATTTGAGCCATTGCAAGAATCAGTTACATTACTTTGTCGTCTATTCGAACTTTTGCGAGTTATTGTGAACATAAGTGGATCGTAACCCTCTTTTCGAATAATATCTGGTAATATTCTTCGTCTTGCATTTATAAACCAATTGCAAACCTAAATGGGTTTCAATTTAATTGTGTTATAAGAACGTCCAAATAATTTAATGGATCATCCAATAGAAAAATCATTCCCTTTCTTCAGCTTCTTTTGTATTATGGGCTCTATTTCAACATTACATAAGTACATGTACAATCAAATGTCAATAAAAATCAAATAATAAAGGAATAAAGCATTCATATTACTTAAGCTTATTTCAAAATTCCTCAATTAAACGTGTTTCTAATATGATTGAAAACTAAGTCGGGTATTGAAAGTGATTTTTTATTGGATTTGATGATCTGTTTAGAAACTGAAGATAAAAATAAGTGTATCATTACTTGCAAAATGCTTAGGTTTGCAGCTTGAGATAGATAGAGCTTCTCCTGATCGGACGGATATGCGTTATAGCGATGCTCGTATAACCACATTCGAAGAATTTTGACCGACTCTTTGGGTAAATTACCTCTACGTTTTCTGCCAGAGGCGTTATCGTTATTCGTTGGTTGGAATTCATAAGTTGAAGTGTCGTTTACATTATAGTGACCATTCGAATGGCGAATCTCTCGCCCTATCAATAAAAATAGCAATTTAAATAAGAGCGTAAAAAGATATGGTTCACTGCTTTTAGCATAGATTTCGTCATATCATTGCTGTAATGCTGCATTGTCTAAACAGTACTCTCTATACACTTAGAGTTATGAGTTATATTGTCTGATAGAGTCATACTTTGATATACTCTTATACTTAGCTGATGGCGCAGCAAAACTATCATTCACTTTTGATGAGATAACGGGACGTGAACCTGTCGTGTGCTCTTTTAATTTAACTGTACTGTATATATAATTGTGCGCTGCATTAAGTGTATCTATTTTTTATTCCTGGCTTAAGCCCAACCAGACATCACCGTTCACTACCCTATGGTATGTTCACAGCCTATGGCATGTTCACAACCTATGGTATCTTCACAACCTATGGCATGTTCATTACAGCGAAAATCAAATTCACGACTAGTTATTCTTCAATATAATCATATTTGTTTCAAGTAATACTATATTTTCATATATTCTTCTCCATAACATACAATTCATTACAATGGTTGGCATAAATCTCTTGAGCCAACTCGTGTCACTCATCTCTTCAATGAGTTCAAGAGAGTCACTGCCAAAGACGAACTATTGAAAACTTTTCCAAAACAGCTCATCATTCTATTTAAAATTTTAAAAATAGTCTCATTTCTCTTCCGTTTCTGCATTTGAACTTTAGTTAAGAATAAACACTATAATATGCAGAGACAGCAAACACTTTAACTTTTGCCCTCACATATTAAGCCAATAAAATATATCCTTGAAAAATGGATTCATTACTATCAAAATTTTATAATTAATAAATGCCGAAAGCATTCATATCTTGTTTAATTTAAGCATTTAAATGTGCAGTTAATTAACAGTTGTCAAAATGAGATTAACCTTCCGGTGACCCCATAGAAAATAATGTTAAATGCGCCCTAATCTGTTCAATTCATGTCACAAAAGATTTTTTCCGCCAGTAATGTAAACTTCAATCAAATATGTTATACAGATATACTGTGTATTTGTTTGCAAATTGTAAAACTATTTATTATACCTGTTTGTTATAGCATTTCTCAAAACAAGAGTAATCATTCCCTTAAACATTATAACTATAGCTGTCATTCATTTGTCATTTCAATCTCAAATGTTTACATTTTCATCCTCAGAAACATTCGTTCTGTGATTTCATTTTTTATTAAATTTAATCAATTTAACAGAAAATAAAGCTAAAAATTTGCATAATTGAAAGATGATTCAAGTTTTTAAATTTTTTAATAAGTTATGCAATAAATTGAAAAAAATGCTTTATTTATAATATTCATATCAACAGATTTTATGAACATTTATTGAAAAGTTGAATCAATTGATGAAAGTTTAATTTCTATGCAATTGAGAAAAAAAATGCAAAACAGGTGCAATAAAAATGATTATTAAGTTTCGATAATTAGATAATTAGAATAAATATTGTGTACTAAAAGTGCAAAACAGTGATTAGATTATGGAAAGAATTCGTAAAAGAAAAACTTTTGACAACCACTTCTTTGAACAGTGATTTCTAATTTATAAGCAATTGATAAACCTTTTCTCTGAATTAATTATATTTTCTTCGAAGGTTTTCTAGAATGATATGAGACAGCTATTTATCGACAGTGAGTACTAACACAGAAATAAGAAAGATTTGGCTAATTATTTAAAATTGAGATTTAAACACGACTTGTCATGAGACCTAAAAGTTTGGCTATACATTAGTGACTATAATAAAACAGCTATAAGTTATCAAAGCGATGAAAAGCAGTAAAAGGTCATGAGGCAGTAAAAACGAAAGGAAGAGATGGGGGAACAAGAGGAACAAATAGTGGTATGGAATTGTATGGGTATGCGATGATTATGTGGGCCGATCATTGAGTTATTCGAGTCGGAAACCTATATGGAAATGCTTACTATTATAGTAAGGATAGCTCTTCCTCGTGTGCCCTTGGATTGAGTTAAAGTTACACAATTGTATGGATTCTGATTTAAAAACGAGGAAAATTGGCGGACTTGCGCCAAGAGTCGCACCAAGAATTAGCAAAACTGTGTGCCAACACATATATCATTACTGATCATTACTTTTTCACTAATGCGGACACATAAACCAAAACTGATAAGAAATTTGTGAGTTTTCAGCAAAAGTTTTCCATGAAGGTCTAGTCTTCCCTTAACTATAACTCACGATTGGACAGCTTTAGGTTTACCTTCAAATTTAGTCAACGTAAGTGTAATTCTAATTTTAACAAAATATATCATTAAGATATTTCAAAATTAAATAAGACTTATCAGTATAATCCTTATTAACCCTGTTCTGTGATTTATTTGCTCAGAAAACCGAGATTTACCCCAAAAATTCACATCCGAAACATCAACTGTGGCTGCAATTAATGCAAAGAGCTGTTGATGTACTGAATATAAGCTAACATTTAAAGTTTGCACTCGTATGTGAGCATTTTCTCAGGTGTGTTTGTGCATAAATATTAAATACTTGATATGCGAAGGTTCATACGATGCGCTTGTGATATAAGTTTATGATTTTAATGTCAGTTTAGAGGCTCATCACAAGACACGCACATCAACATTAGAAACATTAGAAAGTCCTTAAAGATCATAAGTGAGAGAACTGCTAAAAATTGTTAGAGGATCACTATCACTGTCTCATTCACTATAACCCTCATAAAAATAGAAACAAGGATAGAAACATTATTTCTTCATCTTTCAACTGAACAAAGTTTAAACTTTTGTAACATTCGTTCTAACACAAGTCCATCTGAAAAGAGATGACTGTCTTTTTAGAGAAGTTATTTAGAATCACTTGCAGTGACTGCTTGTATGATAGAATTGACTTTTAGTTACTTTTATTTATAGACATTCTTCGGCACTAAAGCACTGGAGGGGACAAGAGAAGGAATCGCACTGACATTCAGATTTGCACTCTTTGCGAATTCTGAAAAGTAGATTCGTGTAAAAGTATATATATATATATACACACATATATATACATGTTTATATATATGAATATGGCATATATAAAAGTTGAGACTAGTCTCAATACACCCTATTCGGTATGAGTATAAATATAGAAAGTTATTGCCCTTATAAAGTCTGCCGCTCACTGCAAAGGTGAGGTCCAAACTTACCCAGAAAACCACTCAGCAAGTCATTTCCTATTTAAGTGGGTCACTAGTAGTCATACTCTTAATTCAATTCTTCTATGTGTGTATTTAACTATCTATTCAAACACTCAATTATCAATAACTCTAAAGTATCAACAAATAAGTCCTTTCAAAAGAAAAACATATCATTGACAATGAAATATATGCTAACTTTCATTGTTTTGGCAGACTTTAGTTATTGTCCACTTCTTCAGTCTATTTGATTACTACTATTATAGTAGTAGAAAGTTATACAGTATAATAAGTGACAAATAGAAGGTTAGAAAAGATAACATAATTCTTTCAAGTGTAACAATGTTGAAAATTGACTATTCAAATGCGCAAAGCATTCAACGCATTTTCTTACATAATTTCAGTGTATAAAAAGTCTTTGGTACAGGAAATGTAAATTATAATACAATATCTTCCATAAAATCAACACTAAAAATACTGGATATGGTTAGAGGCAAAAAATAATTTATGGCTAAAAAGTGGAAAATTGTCAATTAAATTAAAAAAATTGGAATAATTGGCACTATTTTGAGTGGAAAAATGACAGTCGTGTGGAGACATACATACACAATTAGAAGTCATAGATAGTAAGGCATTTGGTGTGTAAATATCCTTGAGAGCAGTTGCAGATTGCATACGAACTGTGCGATATCATCTGGGATGACAGCAAATCTGCAAACATTGAAGGACTGAGTACTGAAGGGAAAGTTTAATACGATAATACTTAGATAACGAATTAGTAAAGCGAAAGTTTCAACTGTTTTAACTGGTTGATTATGTCAAAGTCCGATGTCCTTGTCTTGAGGTTTATGAGTATGTGAGGCTATGCAACTGTACGGAAAGTCTAATGAGTGCCTTATGTGATCTCAACCTTAATCATAAATATATACACTTTTACATTCACATAATTCGATAACTGGCTCCTACTCTTCCTGCTTTCTCTATAACTGTGACAACTATTGCTTAATCATTACGAGAGCAGACTCTTCTTTCAGAACATCACTATTTAATTACTGGTCTTTTCTCAGTCCAATCAAATAATAGCCCATTAAGAAGCTGTTATCTAATGTAGGATCAGATGTAGTCTCTACTGATCCAGTATTGGTTTAATATTTGTTTTTCACACTAAGCAGGATTCATGTCAAACAAAAATTAAAACACTTCGACATTAATTATTGTGAACGTGAAATTAATACCAAAATAGTAGCAATACTCAAGTGCTTTTAAAAATAGTCTCGTGCTTGCAATAAGCTATTGATTGAGCAATACTTGTCATAGTTGTATATACAGGAAGATCTGCAGCTGACATTCAAATAAAATTACGACTCCTTATGATTAATTGCAATTAAATGAAGTTTCATAATATGGTTCAAAAGTCATTTGATTCATTATCAGTACAATATGAAGGGAAGCTACTATTGCAGTTGTGTTTGAACATGTCTATAAATTATAAATGTAGTCCATGAATATCATTTTGTATATTATGTACAAATTTTATACTATGTATAAATTTATAACTGTCACATTACATGTGCGTATTTGTACAAAACAGTTAACTACTAAAAAATTGATTACTCTTATTATCATTATATACTATTTGCTGATAAAAATTCAATATAAAATAGCTTTTTGTTTCAAGTCTAAATTCTCCGATTAGTACACATTCAGAGCCCATAACTTTATTCACTCGAGAGTCCTAAATAGCTTTTTAAACCTGATTTTAATAGAGTCTGCGAAATAAGTTTTATTACTATCACTATTAAAAGTATTAGTGATTAGGACTGCATTTGACTTCATCACAAGTCCAGGTGCAGTGAGACCGTTGAGGAAGAAAACAGGAACAAGAAATACAAGATACAACCTATTGGCAGGTGTGTACGCATTGCAAATAAATGTTATTAAATATAACTCACTATAAACTAACTGTTAGTAGAAGTTTGACTCTCATTAGGGCTGCACTTTTTCGCTACTGTGGTGTACAGTAGACTATAGACTACTTTCAAGCTTAATATCAGCATTCAATACAAAGACAACACCTGACAATTAATGGTAATCTAAGTCTATGGAATCCTATCTCTGATAAATATACTTAAAAGATTTCAAATACTTGTTCCAAAGAATTCTAATCTCTTCTGGCTTTTAATATATTGTATTCATTTTCTGATAACTTTTACGAAACTATTATTGAGTACATTAATCAATAACTGATATTTTTCTCATAATGAATATTAAAACTGTATTTTCTTATCAAATGAATAACTATTTGATTGAATAGAAATGAATAAAAGAAACCAAATTTAGCTGATGTTTGAGTTATTAAATGAAATCTAAATTAAAACAACTTTCGCCTACATTTGCTTGAAGACGATAACAAAACTGTGATATGAGTTATAGTTATCCAAACGAGTGATAAGATCTTAAAAATGAGTTGACATTTAATAAAAACTTTAAAAAAGAGTTTGACTCACAATTACCTCTTTTCGACTTCATTTTGAATCATTCAAATGTGGACTTAAGCCGAAAACAGCAATCAATCGGTAACTTATCTTCACTGAGTTGTCAATGTCTTTAAAGGTTAATAAGTTTATAAACACTTTAATCAACACGAAAGAGTTGTCAACAATAAGACCACTTATTAATAGTGAAGCTTTGATTACTAGGAAGTAAATGAAGAAACTGTGATTCAGATGAAACGATAGTTTTATTATAGTTTTATTATGATTATAGAAAATTGCATTGAATGACTTGACAGCTAAACAGCTAAATATATACACGTGGCTCTAATGCCAGTTTCCAATCTATTACTATATAGTGAACGCTTTGTCAGTCACTCATTCAAGTTCTGTTTGACTCTCACTCTGTCTCGCGTTCGCTCTGTTTTCTAATAGTCACAAGTTTGCTAATAGTGGCACTCAAAACAGCGCAGACGCACTCAATCCTAACTTTTTTACTGTACAACCAAAGGAATGGAGCCTCTTATGACTCTTATTTCAACGCTGGGAAAAGTCAGATCTGTATAAACTTTTCCCTTAATTAAAAACCACTAATAGCTAAATATTGCTCACTCTTAGCTTTAATCCTAAACAGACTTTAGAAAACTTTAGGAAACTTCAGGAGACTTTGAGGAGACTTTTAGGAAACTTCGCTTAAACTCAAACCAAACATAAACAATAATAATAATAATACTATAATAATGTCAAAATTGTCATTTAATATACATTTAAACACAAAATAAGTGGTTTTTAATTCAAGGAAATCAGTGTTGAGAAACAAAATCTACAATTTCATAATGCTTTTTGTTATTTGTTTACATTTGATCTCTTTTGAGGCTTTAGAGAAATTTTTTTTATCGATCTATCAGTGGTTCAGATTTTGCTGTAATATTTGTTATTGATGTGCATTTACATTATTACAGATAAAATGATTTGCATGAAAACAGAACTTAGCGATTATGTAATGCCACCCATTCAATGAAATGCCAAATTTACTGATTAATTGAAATGTTTTCGTTTCTTTGGTTTGAGTCGATTCACATCAAAGAAGAGAACTATAAGAATATTAGTTACAAACAAACCTAACAGTGAATTATCATATTTGATATGCTATAAAAGTTATCTTTAAAAGCTTGCCTTCCTTTTTATCTCTTTTGATAGACATATGCAAGAACTCCAACTTTTACTTTATATTTACGCAATTAAAGAAATAGACAACAAAGGAAACCAGAATAAGCATGATATGTAAACTTAGTTTCTTCTACTCTACTAGTGCTCTGCTATCTGTACTGTATATACATTATACGCTTGTCGATAATCGTTTAGTTAACTCAAACTTTATATGCAATCATTGTAGACAAGGCATCATTTTGAAAGAAAATTCAAATAAGAGTAATACAAGTCATACAGAGAGTCATACAGAGAGTCATACAGAAAGTCATACAAGAGAGTCATACAATAGTGATACAGGAAAAGGAGCAAATCATGGTATTGTGCGAACCATAAGTTGATGACAGAATGACGTACAGGATAGAAACAGACAGACAGAGGCTTAGAATGTGGGCGTTTTGAATTATACCAACTTTTTCTTATAAACATCGCATAGAATACTCAAAAAGAGAGATTGTGTAATAATTTTTATCACTTTATCGTGTGACCCACTTCTATGTGAATCTCCCTTTTGTTTTAACTGAATAAACAGAATAAGTAATAAAAGAGAGACAAATGCACACATTTGTATGATTACAATTTGTATGCCATCACTAATCCCACAATAACTTTCCCCTTCAAACCATTTCTTTGCTCTTTTCTTTTATTGCATTCAAAATTAAGTTCACAATATTTAACTTCTTTTTTTTACAAATTCTATTTTTTTAATTTAATTTCAAATTTACCTTAAGTTAAATCATTTTAATAGAATTAATTTTCTTAGGCTTGAGTGTAATATAGTCTTCACAAACTTTTGAAAGCTATTAGGATCTCTTCGAAATGTCTAAATTCAAAATGTCATAACCCTTTTTTAAATACCCTGAATTACAAATTCTAAAAAGAATCCAATTTTAAACTAAAATCAGAAGGAATTGGATTCATTTTTAAAAGTGTAATAATTTTCAAATGAATAAAATATGAAATTAAGTTGAATGAGGTTAAGTTAGGAAAACTGATAAAAGGTGCATTAATTTTATATTAATACAAAATATTACCAAAAAAATTTTCAGTAATTAATTATTCATTACAGAACTTAATTGACAGTCAGGGGCAGTAAAACAGGTTTTATACGTTTGATTTTAAACATTTTGAATTTGAACATTTCGAAGCTTAGCCATGCTATCAGTGCTCCAAATAAAATGAAACCATAGTTCGCATGAATTTAGCCCTAAAATGTCAAATAAAAACTTATAATGGAGACAATTTCGTAATTAAGAGAATATTATTTAATATTGTGATTACATGTCATTAAGTGGTTTATATGAGCAAAAGTTAATTCATTGTGAAAAAGTTACTCAATTAGTTTCAATTAAAAAATAATTAAATTGTTTCTAATCCTTTGATTAATATAATTATAATAACTTTTATGTGATTATAGTTCAATTGAAACATTTTATAAATTTGTTGTTTTTTATCATATGCTATCTTATGCTCACTAAATAATTAGTTTATATAATTCTTTGTTAACATTTTCCTGAATTATACTTGAGTGGAAAGAAATTATTTTCAAAACTTCAGTATAAAAAATTATGATGTTTTCACTAACTATTATCACTTGACAGTTGGCAAAAGTCAACTTTAGTTTCTCATACAATTTTCGATAACATCCCATTTGGACGAAATTGATTTGAAATTTTTTGAACTTTTAAAATGTGATGATGTTTTCGCGGTATAAAATTAGAGCATAACAACAAATAGATATTTTAAACTGGATTAATATTTTATTGAATGACTGTAAAAACCAAATAAAACAAGACTGACTCAGAGCTATAACTCGGGGTGGAATATATTTAGTTTTGAACCAATTTCCATACGAAGCACTCCCTTCACAGAAAAAGCTATAATCACATTAAAGTTAATAATCAAATGTTCAAAATTCGATTCTTTTTTTGCAATATAATTAATATTCATTATCTGATGAATTATAATTTTATTACATTTATTACTAGTCAAATTGATTAACTTTTTATACAATAATTTATTTAAAACCCTGTAAGTGCCCACACGGCTCTCTTACGGAAATCGGTTCAGTTGTTGAATTTCAATTCAATTCAAATTTAAATGATTAAAAGATTTGCTAATTGTGTTTTTCAACTTCTCAAATATAATTATATAATTTTCAGGCAGTTCTCATGTTGGATACGGACAGACAGAAATACTAATCTATAACGTCGTTAAAAAAAGGTATTTGAACACAATATGAAAAATTTTTCTCTAAGAATTGAATTTTACAAAAATAGTGTTGATGTAAAATTTTGATGAGATGTTGAAATATGAAAAATTTGAATAATTGAAAAAATTTGCAGTCAAATAAAATGTTGACCAAATGAAATTCGGTCATATGAGAAGACACCAGAATTTTCGTAGATATGACTGAACTTTGAATTTTCTATTGATTAGTATTAGACTCATTTAAAGATTATTCTCAAATTGATACCAACAGAAAATAAATTACATAAATAAAGGTGAAAGTAATTAATTTATCTAAAATAGAGTTTTATTAACTAATTATATGTTGATTTTGAGTATGGAATTTATAACCGATTTATTTATATTTTCAACTGAAGAAGAATATATGAAGTGAAATGAGCTTCAAATCTAAGATACTTATTATGCTTATCACAAATAATTTGCGATAAGACTCATTGAATGACTGGAGCTTTTATGAGTTTCTCACTCGAGTTTCTACGAACGAGTTAGTAGTAAATTATGATAAAAAGTAGCATTTTTAACAAAGTTGAGAAAATGTTGGACTGAAACAAGATTTTTGCAGACAGCCTAAGAAGAAAAACTTGAAGTAGAGAAGAGTAAAAATAAAATAGTTTGACATTTAGAGGCATGCCATTGAAACGTGTTTTGAATTGATTTAAACTACATTAATTCCAACTTTTGCTACAGTTATCTCAATTAGACGATTTTGAAAGAGGAAAAATTTTCTAATTTCACTTCTATTTTATATCGATATATCTCACCAGATAGTCGTTTATTGCATGCTTTGTGGTAAATATGTTCCGACACCAAAAATCCTAATTATCAACAAAACTTATCAATTAGAATTTGATATATAAATAGTTAGACTTTTATTCGATAAATTGATAGCCTTTGAGTATATCCCAGGACTTTTGCTATTCGGAAGTGCAGTGGTAGCACACCTGATATGTAATCAGGACAAGTTTCAAATCCTACTCGTCAGCTAACATTCAATTCAAATTTATAAATTCAATTTTAGTTATCAATTCAAACTGATAGCTCTTTTATAAATTTTGGCGAGTTTTCTAATAGAGAGCTTTCAAACTTTTCGAGCTTTCAAACTTTAATCATTGGTATTTAAGGCATGTTCGCCAAAGTGGATGGGATTGGATTGTTTTAAAGAAAGATATCAAATTTATCCACATAAAACTTCAAGAGGATAGTGTAAAACCGGTCTTCGAACTGCTACAAGCTTTGAAAATATCAAATCAAAAACTCACGCTCTGTTTTGTCAAGAAAAATCCTGTCTTAAATCCTGTCTTAAAATCCGACTCTTTTTAGTCCTGAATACGGCAAGATTTTATGCCGGATAAACTCAAAAAATGGGATAAATCCACTTTCGGCGAACATGCCTTTAGATGAGGTCATATAAGAATAGATTTAGCAGAACTTTCATGATTAAAATTAACTGAAGCCATATTTTCATTATGAGTCAATTGATTGAATATTGGTTTTGATAAAGAAGGAAAACCAATATTTGAAAATTGAAATGAAAGTGATTTAGAAATGAAAGAACTAAAACATACCCTTAAATATCTAGAACAGTGCTAAGCTATAAAATTTAGCCTTCAGTGATATCTATTGTAAGCATATTTGATAAAATAATATTAATGGTGTGCTCTGTATAAATTAAAGGCTTCATAACATACTTAAACATGATTTATTCTAGATTTCTTGCAATGACTCTATTATTAGAAAAAATTCAAACTTCTAAATGTCTGTTTATATATTGATATTTCATTTATAAACTAATTTCCTTATATTCTTCAATTACAATAAATTGAATTTTTCTTTCAAAAATACGTATATTTCTATGTTTTCACACTTTGTGTAACAAAAAGTTTTGTATTGATAATCATTTATATTTGATCAATCGGTTCAGTTGTGACACTAATAGCTATTAACTTCATTCAAATAGTTTTCGCTAAAATTAAATGCTCAACATTTCGTAATAATGACTTACAAATAACTGATAACTGTGTCACTAACAAAATCAATCCATTAGTTGTCTGTTTTAAAAATTAAATTAAATTCATAATTGACATTTCATTTAGAAAAAGGTTAGAAAACGAACTTGAAATTAAAGGATAAATAAATATATTCATTATGATTGATAAATAAATAATGATTTATCTAAAAACAAAAGACATTTTATCATTAAAATTGTTTCAAGATATGGTTTCAATGGATATTTCGTGAAAAAACATTATAAGATTAGTAATAGCTCGCGGTCTCGAACGCAACTAAATAATTGCCGAGTCAACTGAGAGTTAGCCCTATTTCCATATCAAATCCACATAAATGTTTCTTTTTGTAGGAGTACATTAACATTTTGACATTTGGAAACTTAGCTTAGTTTTAGCTTTAAATGTTGTCAATGAGAAGACGAGAAAAGAAAGAAGAGAGAGAGAGAGAGAGAGAGAGAGAGAGAGAGAGGGAGAGAGAGAGAGAGAGAGAGTGAGAGAGGGAGAGGGAGAGAGGGAGAGGGAGAGCGGCTGTTGCGGAAGATTCTATAAATACCATTCGTGGGCTAATAACCCAACGATAGCGAGATTTACCTTAACTTTTCTTGATGTTATAAAGCTTTGTAACTTTAGGATATCTGTTGACCCAAAATAAACTGCTAGAAGTTGTGTGTGAGTTGCAATTTTTAAATTTAAATTGTTGTGAACGCATTTCAGTACTAGACTAAGTCTTATACTGCTGTCAAAATCTAAATATAAACAAAACAAATCAACATTCTTTCAACTTAACTTTCATTATCCAAAATATTTCGTTTATCTTACTTGAAATCAGGGACTCTGATTAGGCAATACAGAGATTATCCAGCTTTAGATAAGAGTGCTTTAGATAACCTACAATTCGTTGTTTTATGTCATCATGTTTAGGTCTTTTGAATTTGCGAAAAGGTTAATGAGTAGAATAAAAGTCAATTATTGCTCTTTAGTAGTGACGCTTATATTTACAGTATTGTTCACTTGTCACGTTCTCTTATATTAAAGTGTTAGAGCGAGCGTTACTTGACTTCAAATCAAGTTTCGATTGTTGTTTTGAATGTTAACTCATTTTCAATCATTTATATCCCTCAGGAAAACTTCATAAGAAGTCGAAAGCGCTCGGATCCAAATTTCTATTTATTACTAGTTTTGTATTTATTTTTACTATTAATCAATTTTTCACTGAGTATTAAGGGTTTAATAAAT
>JAQFZT010000822.1:0-19999 GCA_034696325.1 Camisiidae sp.
AGTTTATTTGAAAAAATATATTTCAATTACAAAGCTATTGAAAAATGCCATTAAACTATATATTAATTATAATATATAATAATCAAAATGATTGAAACTTTCTGAGAATCTAATGATTTTTTTAGTCACATATCGATGGCATGATATGATGTCCTCAAACAAAATTAAAATTGACAAACTATTAGTATTTTGCCAGAAATTACAGTTAAAAATAGGTAAACTTAGAAAAATTCGTCAAAAGATAAAAGAAATATGAATTAGAAGTTTAAATAGATGTGCGACAGTATTACTATTTTTAGAACAAATAAAAAACAAAAACCATTCCCACTTTGATAACTATTTTGAATTGGCTTAATCTTCTTGAAAATTTCTTTGTTTTGCTATTTTTGGTCCATAGTTTCACAATTAGAGAGAAGACGAGCCAAAGATAACTTTTAAAAATTTTGAGTTTTTAGAAAAGATAAAACATTGAGATAAAAGATATATTTGGAAATAAATAGAGAATTATTGTGAAAAATATGAATTGGAACATAAGTTATGGAGAATAGTATTGAATGCCTCTTTGACTTGTAAAAAATTGGCAGATTCACAAAGATTGTTATTATACTGCTTACAATCTGACAGATAACAGATGATGACTAGTGAAAGTATATAATACTGTTACATTGTTATTAGATATTAAAATGTTTACACTTAGTATGTCAATCAAGACTCAATTTATTAATCGAGTTGATTCGATTCAAGAAATCGACCAGATTTTCCCATAAATTTCACTTTAATTGTGATCTCATGTAATTTATAACATAATAAATTATGAAACCACTTGAAAACTTGAAATCATTTTTGATAGAAAGTGTTTTTGTTGTTGTGATTTATAATCTTCTAACAAGAGTAATAATCTCATAAATTATAGGACACAGAAAAGTTCATGATTTCGAAGGGAATTGCATAATGGGTTTATCAGCTTATAGAGACGGACACACATATGATTTTGATCAGTGCACTAAATGTGTTTGTAATGTAAGCTTTTATCAATTCATTTGATTTTTCCAATAAAAAAATTCAAATCAAAATTGAATTAGAAATTGAATTTTGAAAAACTAATTCTTTTTACATGTTCTTTCTATAAAGGCTTCAACTAATATCTGTAAAAGAGAAGTTTGTCCACCTCTTGATTGTCCGCCAATGTATCAAATAATAGGACTGGGAGATTGTTGTCCTAAATGTCATGAACCACAAGAAGCTCAAACCACATGCTCTTATGGAGGAAAAGAATATAAAGTTCGTTTTACAAATATTTCTTATGTCATTCTATTGAATCAACTTTTTGTTATACAGACGGGTGAAAAATGGAAACACAATAACTGTCACAAATGTTCGTGTGTTAATGGAGAGGTCAGATGTACTGCAGAAATATGTTCGAAGGAATTGATTTGTCCGAATCGGTACAAACAAACAAGACTTAATGGCGACTGTTGTAATTCATGTGTAGAGGTATTCAATTTTATTCCTAAATTTTACACTTTTTACACAAAACGGAACCTTAAATTTGACATTTGTTTTAACTGAAAGAAACTTTTGAATTGATTTTTTATTTGGCTAAAAACTAAAGCATTTTTTGTAAAATATCGTTGAAAATACAGGACGATTCTCAATGCAAACTGACTAATAATATGACAAATTATCACACTTTTGATGGGAAAGAATTCAAATTCAATGGGAAATGCAATTATATTGTTGCGCGTGATTGCAAAAGCAAATCCTTTTCAATACATCTGGTCAACAAATATCAAAATGAAACTCTAAATTCAGAAGTCAAGAATAGCTCCTCTTTTGCTGGAAGTTCTGTTATGGTTAAAATAGATGACATCAAAGTTCGTTTAGGCTTTTGGGGAAAAGTGACTGTTGGCAGAAAAAAAGTTCGTTTGCCTCATATCAAGTTAGGAATTTTGTCTATAATAAAGGACGCGCACAAAGTCGTGCTTAGAGCTAATATCGGTAATGATTTTTTGTTAATATATTGAGATTTTTTTCTGAAAATTATATCTTTGTTTAGGTGTCAAAGTTATTTGGGATGCGGGAAACTCTGTAGAAATTATAATACCTCCTGAATATAAATCAAGAACATGTGGTTTATGTGGAAATTACAACAATAATCCTGACGATGACTTTCAAACAAAGAAAGGACATCTCGTTACAGAAATTGAAAAATTTACGCACTCTTGGAAGGTATCATTCAATCCATCGATTGTATGAATTATTAAAACATTTAATCAATTGATAGGTTGGAAAGAATGTGATTTGTGAGAGTCCAATGCGCTTAACTAAAGCATTGAAAGACCAAACAAAATGCACTTTCAAAGATTGGGAACAAAGATTCAATGCAATAAATGTTTGCAATATTCTGAAATCATCTTTATTTAGACAGTGCCACACGTCGATCAGTATCACTCCATATTTCGGGTATTGAAAGCAAACATATTTGAATTTTGAAGTTTTAATTATCTAAATTTGATAGGAAATGCTTATCAGATGTTTGTTCGTGCCATAAAAATCAAGTTTGTCATTGCACTGCAGTTCAGACTTATGCCAATCAATGCCAAAAGTTAGGATTTTATAATCAGCACTGGAAAAAGAAAACATTATGCGAAGGTTTGTAATCAAATAACAATAATTAAATACTTGAACAATGTTTGAATCTATGCTAAACTCTTTGTCTCATATGTTAAAGCAATGAACTGTCCGACGGGCGCAATATTCTCGACGTGTACCTCAGTGTGCAAAAGGACATGTCATAACAGTCATAATAATCGGAAACAGAGAAATTGCCGGAAGAGAAAATGCAGACCTGGCTGTGAGTGTCCAATTGGACAGGTTTGGCATAACGGCAAATGCATTTATAAACAGTTATGTCCAATACATCACACACTATCCACCCAAACAACCACTCCTTCAATGCTTAATGAAAATATACTCAAAGAAGAATTGATAACATAATCAAAAGTTGACAAAAATTATTTAAACACCAAAATTAGTGTATAAAAATTTATCAAAAGGCATAATAACAATGTAGTTGTGCTGTATTTCAGGGAGCAGTAAAGCAGATAAAGCTAGTCCGAGATGATTATATGTACAAAATTTTTGTAATTTTCAAAAAACATATTTTATCACTGAAAAGGCATTTGAGTAAATGCTGCGACGAATTTCATTTGTGTCATTTAATACCAGCTGGTCTGGAGATCAATCTCAGTTTAAATATTAATATATTTAACTATATTTACTTATATATTAATATCAATTAGTTGTTACACTCAAACATTTATACAGTACGTCATAACAAATCATTTGCTGAATCAGTGGTTCTCAATCTGTAGTACCAGTAATGGTAAAAAAATTCAACAAAAACTCATTTTAAATCAAAAATCGCAAATTCTGTGCCACTCAGTTTGGGAACCACTCATCTCTATCATAAAAAAAGAATTTCAGTCGGGAATTGTGGCAGTTTTGCAATTGAATTATGGAATTATTTCATTAAGCATTTGCTGAAACTTAATAAAATCAATATAAGAGTATTAAATTTTATCAAACCATTCAATCAAAATAGTGTTAACTTAAAAATCTTTATTCAATGCAAATTTTGTTTTTAATTTTTTATATTGTACTTTTCATTACTATTATTTTCAAATTATAAAATCCAATCAAATTATTCTTTTAATAATAGGTCTAAATAGAGATTTTAAATGTAAAGAAATCAATCAAATTTAAAACATGACAGAACTAATTATTATATCTAAAAATCATTGTGAGAACATCTCAAGTAAAAAATTTGAAAATTTATATATTTGAAAATTTATTTTCATTATTTTTATTCATTTCTGTTTAGCATTTTATCAGATTGAAGCAAAGGATTGATTTATTGAAATTTTGTGAACCAAACACTTATTCCTATTTAGAGAACGTTCACAACAAGTAAATATAATGCAAATGAAGTAAGTATTGAATTGAGTTGAATCTTTCGATAAAATAGTTGTATCGTGAGCTTCATCTCAAATAGGATTAGATCTAATTTGACCCAATTCGACCCAATTCGACCCAATTCGACCCAATTTCATTTGGTTCAAAAGTTGCAGTTCCACTCAAAATGCTTTATATTTATAATTCAAATAAAATTATAATCAAAAGTCCAAAATTTATATATATTTAATTCAAAATAAGAACAAGAACATCAAAGTTCAGCTATAATACAATATTTTCAAAATAAAAATAAATCTTTTTATTATTCATAAGAGAAAATTTAAAAATATGAATTGAATTTTTTAAAAACTTTCCAAATTTTCAATGGAAAACATTGTTTTTTGCATTATTGTCACCACATTTTGAGTGATACCTATATTTTTCGGTCAAATCAATTTGGGACATATGAAGCTCTTTGAAGTCTTTCAAGAAAAGAAAAGATAAGAAAAGGTCTCATACGGAATATTTATAACTGAATAAATGCGTCAAATCTTAAGCTTATCATTAATGAGAGTTTTCACTAGAGATTTAATGATCTCAACTTTTATTACAAAATTGATAAAAGTTTATGAATAATTGATTGATAATAATTCATATCTATTTTCGATGTAAACTAATTTCGAATTGAAACGTTTGTTTTTTACATTCTTTACCAAAGAGTAGTTATAAGTGATGTCTAACACTCGAGCGAAGCGCCGAAAGTGCTAATTAGGAATTATATATGAAGTTCTTTAACATATGATATTCTTTAACGAGTAATTAATTTTTTTTTTGAAAATCTATGCCAATTAGCGAAGAATAAGTTTTTATAGATGTTTAAACATATAATGTAAGCGCTTCACTCTTTTTGTTCCTTTAAATAATTAGTGCTCAAACGCTCGACCAGCGAGCGTGAGTGCGCTCGTTCAAAAATAATCGGGCGTAACCATCACTGGTTATAAGGCGGGAGTAGTTGACTAAAAATCCCAATTTAAGCGATTATGAAGTTTGTGATTCCGTATTTCGCTCTCATATAACTGATAATAACATTTGAATTAAAGATATATATATTTTGCGTCTTAAACAAATTGAAAAAAGAATGACTAAACAACATAAAGATATGTCAAGTTATGCTTTATTAATGACTAAATCTAATGAGAAAGATATACACAAAAAGAGGCACATTTCCGAATATTTGAATTTACAATAATTATAATCGGAAATTAAATACAAACAAAAATTGATTAAATTACAGTCGAGTTTAAATTGAATTAATGTTAATTTGAATTTATTCAAAACATACCATTAACTGACATGATTTCTTTTGACTATTATAGTAATCACTCAACTGTTTCTTTGGTCAATGAAAAATTGACATTTTTTCAAATTTTAAAGTATAAAACATTCATTAGCTATGAATGAGCAAAAATTGATTACCATTTGATTATTTGAATTTACAAATAAATTCCATTGATTTAATGATTCGAATTGAATTAAATCAAACCTAAGCTATCAATTATTCATTATGTGGCGTATCTTTTCGTCCATAATCTTGCAATTCTATCGTGTTCTTCTCTGTGCTGAAGAAATTGTGTGGCAATACTCCCAACCAAAGGATCAGCTGATTGTATACAACAAATATAAATCAAATTCAATTATTCAAACTCAAAATTCATAAGCAATGAAACAAACCTGGATTACAGTCAGTCAGAAGAGAACAAATAGACAGCAATACTTTAGAGATAGTGAGTGCTGGACTCCAGTTGTCTTTAAGTATATCCAGACATATGACTCCTTGACTGTTGATATTGCAATGATAAATACGAGTGCGAAATGTTACCTATTATTCAAATAATCATTATAAGACTTACAAACTTATAAGTTCATAACCTTTTATTTAAATAACTAGAAATAGTTCTCGTAAAGCAAAATAACAACAGTAACAGAAACGGAATAATAACTAAGTCGAGTCGAGACAGTTATTTATAATTCATGGTTATATTCTCTTCTAAATCAAGAAAAAAGGATATCTGTTGTGAGTAAGAGTAAGAATGGAATATCATCTTAAATATAATTGAATGCAAAAGAAGAAACTTCAAAGTAGTTTTTAGCCATTTTCACATATCTTGCGATCAAATTGCTCTGCAATAACTTTCAATTAATGCGAAGCAGATTCAGTTCAATAGGAAAAAATATCGAACAAACTCTATACTAGTTTCAGTCTTGTGTTCGCTTTATTTATGCAGAAATAAATTTTTACATCACAGACAAGATTCACAGCAATTTTTTTTATTCAGCAATTAAAACATTTAAAAACAATATTCAACTACAATTATTTTCATTATGCTTTTGCGCCGAATATTATTCAGTTGATTAACTCATTTTCCCATTTTCTACGCCATTGTCTCTCTCTCTCTGAATCTGTTTAGAGGTTAAGCCAATGAACGCCAACTCATTTAACCGAAAGGGCCAGAAAAATGTTCGCTTCACTTGAACCTGAGGGCCGCGCAAATCAATAATAGCTTTTAATAATATGGAATCTATTTAGTTTGGATTGAGTTTTCTAACTTTTTCTCTTCTAAAGAATAGTTAGCTTCCAAAGTGGCTGAGGGCCAAAACAAATGACTGAGTGGGCTACCAGTTGGCGATCACTAGATTAAGCTAAACTGAAGGGTGGTGTGAGTGGTATCTAATCATCCCATAGATTTTCAAAGATGTCAAAAAGATAAGGGAAAATAGCAATTCTGACACCCCCTCTTCTGCCTTGAATTTTGAAATTTGTGAAACCCCTCTAATAAATATGGATTAAAGCAAATCTGTTGCATAATATATTATCAAGTGATGCTATTTTTCAACAATTTCCTAATAAATTATCATTTTAAAAGTCTGTAGTTCTTTCAGTCCAATTCATTATTTTCTGTCTTCAAGTTTTTATAATTTTCTAAAACTTAAAAATTGTTTGGATTGAAAACGAATATAAAATAATATAAAATTTGAGGGCAAGAAAACTGTTTTGATCTTGAAGTGAATATGCTGTAAGAGATTTGGAAGTAATTGAAATAAACTCAATTGTAATAGATTTTGTTTGAGTGCCAATGGTTAAGGACTGAATTTCCGCAGAAGCATTAGGTCTAATTAGAGGTGGGTTTAGGTCTCGATCGTAGGCAAACTCGAGTCGTTGAAGTATAAAATTTGATTTCTATCATTTGTTGACCCTATATTTATTTGGTACTGCAGTTTATAAAAAAGGTTTTATTGTTAAAAAGTCTATTAATTACAAACTAACGAACATCGAAGCTAATAGTCAACAAAACTGATACACACGAGAATAGTTAATAATGTGAAAGTCATGCAATGACAAGTAATTGCAATACATTATCTCAGTTTTCTCTACAATAAAATCCATTTACATTGATCTGTCTCGAGAATAGTTTTGCGACATTTCCTTTAATAAGACTGAATTGGGAGAACATTAAGTGCAGA
The DNA here is from genome assembly GCA_034696325.1 of Camisiidae sp. Taxonomy (NCBI): domain Eukaryota; kingdom Metazoa; phylum Arthropoda; class Arachnida; order Sarcoptiformes; family Camisiidae; species Camisiidae sp. The sequence continues at coordinate 7,477 of JAQFZT010000822.1, forward strand.
GTAGTTGCAGTATTTGGATATTCATAAGAAAGCTTTGCGTCACATTATACTTGTGTTTTGTGGCAATATGTCTAATATCACAAGAAAAAGTTCACAGAATTGCTTATATTCATGATTGTATTCATAAATTTGAGGTAATTATGCTATAATACAAACAATATATCAGAGCCACAAAAAGGTCAACTCTAATAAAATATGGCAAAAATTTATGGACACAAATTAGTTGCAAAAACACTATTTATTACGAATGTTTGAATGACTGAAATTCTAACCTACAGGTTAAGGCATATAAATAGCTATAAGTTATTGACCAAATTTCATCTCATATTTCACATCAAGACTTAGTCAGTCATTCATTCTCTTGAACTGATTGGGAAAGTTCTAGAATATTGTAAATGAAAAATAGTTTTCAAAAACAAACTGTTTATTACTCGCTCTAACAAGAAGTGAATTTAAAACAGAAAAAATCCACAAAATTATAAAGCGTTTCATTGGCAGGCAGTTAATGGCCAATAAAAGAGGCCTATATTTTACTACTCATCATGTCATCAAACAAAGGGATAGCGAACTAATGGATCCATTCAAACATCACAAACAGCTCAACACAAATGGTATTCAGAACAGAACATTAGCTTTAATTTCTATTCAATTAAAAAAAGCCTCAAAATTCAACTCAATTGACGTGTAATTTTAAATCAAATAATAACTAAATTAAAGCTGAAAAGGCATTGATTTGAATGTTTAAAATACAATGAGAATAACGAATGAGATCGGGTTTTAAGAACTAATCATGAATATGAAAGTCGAGACAATCACAAGCTCTAAAAGACTTAGTCTAAACATTTAATTACAGTTGAAATTAAGCTTTCTTTGGTTGAAAAATCTTATTTACATGATTTGAGTATAGAGTCTAACCTTTAAATGAGACTTTTTTGGCTCATTTTTAGAATTTGAATTTTAAGTTTGGCTCTAATGCTATTTTGTGTTACATTAAATTATTGTGCAATCTTTTGTGCATAATTTTATATGAGATCCTACTGTAAGTCTAATTGATTATTGATTTCAGGCTTCAGAGTCACTACGAGTTTCTCTACAATTTATATTTTTCTGAGTTATCGAATTCACACTTAAGCTATATTAAGAAAGCGAAACCAATTTTAGGTCATTCCATAACAAATATTAAACTCAAATTCATTATATTTTACTTCACGTCAATCTATAAAAAATTAATGCAATTGTCAAATCAAGTGTTCGTTCGTTTGTAACTTCTTCTCAAAAAGAATATTTATAAAGAAAACAAACACAAAACTCGATTAAAACAATGAAAAATCAATATTTTTAGTGTTGACTCAACAGAATTAAACCATTTCAAGTGAACCAAAGTTTATGACATGAAACGGATTAAAGTTGGCTTCACTTTATTTGAACATATATTTTGTCACATTTTATAAATCAAAAAACGGATCGATTTTAAAGCTGAAGTCATAGCATAGACAACATTTTAGATGAGATAAACTGTGATTTAAACATCTCTTTTACTGGAAAATGCTTTGAAAATCCAAATCTTTTCAGCCAAAAAAAATGCGAAAATAATAAAGAGAGACCAAAAACACACTTTGAAATAAAAGATAAGAAAATTAGGAATTATGATAGCTTTTAGAAGAGAACAATCTCGATATACAATCAAATGCTATTCAATGAATTCTAATTCATTCAATCGATTCAATAGAGAAGCAAATGAAAGGAATGGAGTCAGAGCTTAACTCAAATCAGTTGAGAGGAAAGCAAGCTTTTCATCGCGCGTTCACTTTATTACAAGTCAATCAAAAGTGTTCATACCTTCGGAGGTTTGAATGGATATTCAGGTGAAAAATGAATGTCTAAGAAGAAGACTCCGCCTTCATATACAGATCCCGGCGGTCCTAATATTGTGGACACCCATTCATAAAGATTATCGCCTTTCGGACCAGCGCTTCATCACCAAAAAGTTTTTAAAATTCAATAATTATTTAATTTTTGATTACTATGAAAATTATGATTTTGATTATAATGCAAAGTAAGAAATAAGTGATGGTTTCATACCTGCAATTTGGCGGCGGATCTAATGTTATTTCTGCCAATTCTTTCTGAATTCTATTATTTCAAGAAATCATTCATTAAATGACATTCAAGTTATAGTGAAAAATATATATATCTATTGAAGAAATGATTTTCAAAATAAAGTTATGAAAGTTTTCACACATTTTCTATTCAACAGATTATATGATTCCCTAATAATTGTTGATCGCATTGAGAATTAATGTTAAAATAGTTTGAAAGACTTGTAGAAAAAAGAATAAATAATAGGAAAAGAATAAATAAATGCAATAAATAGTAAAAAAAGAGTAATAAAAGAGATTTTGTAAACCTTTTAGCGCTGGTACTCAACGCTTTCGACATTTTAGGATTCATTTTAATATCTTTATTATTATCTCCGTTTTGTCGTTCATTTGAATTATTATTTAAATTATTATTACTATTAGTAGTAGTATTAGTATTAGTATTATTATTATTATTATTCATATTAGTATTACTACTATTAGTAGTATTACTATTAGTGTTATTATGAGTAATACTATTGTGATGAACGCCACGTACGCGATGCGACTGAGCGCTAGTGCCGGCAGTGATAGCACTCGAGCCCACCGCTGAGCCTAACGCAGAGCCCGTACTCGGCGTAGTGTTACTGTCGTTGATTCGCATCTTCTTATTTCTTTCGCGTTCAAGTCTATCGTCACTCATTTCTATTTTTTAACTTTAGTTCCTTTTTTTACTTTTTATTAATCCAATTCAACTTATTCTATCGTCAACTTTAACTATATTTTTAATTATTTATTAATTGTTAGTTTTTGAATTCATATAAAAATTCCCGACAAATGAGTTCACAAACAAATAGTGGCTTAACATAAATGGCACAAAAACACGATTGCTTTCACTTCTCAGCTATACTGCAAATAATGCACGAGTACTCTAGCATTGGCTACACCTTATGCTATATAATGCGATTGTTTATTACACTTTTTTTCATTTATATATTACTTTTCATTTAAATTTCAGTTTCACTCATAATTATCAAATTTACTCAAATATTAATTTTTTGATTACAAAATCAATCAATTTCTTCAAATTTGGAATCAATTTAATTAAAAATGATATTTGTTTTATTAAGTGTTTGAATATTGAGATACACTTGTAGTTCTCCCACCAAAATCGGCCGTAATTTTTATTGGGGGATATACTGTATATTTACTGTAACATTTATTTATGCTGTAGTCTGTCTGCAGTTAACTCTTGTGATCACAAATTTTTCTAAATATAAAAATCATATGAAACTAAGATTTAAGTAAACAAATCATATTTAGTTTAGCTTTTTAGAAGAGCAACTTTTTAAATAATTTTGTTTCTATGAATCTGAACCTGAACTGAACATTATTAACTGGTTACCTAACAGTTAGTTACAGACAATGCATTTTCAATATAATGTTGAGTTACTACTACTGTAAGACAATAATTAATTCTACTCAACCCTTATCTTTTCAAATGTTTTACATTTTGGAGTTTTAGTTTAATCATTATTTGTATGATGTTTTGAGTCAAGTATTATTGTTTATCCATATTTGATAATCAAATTAATAGCAGTTTATTAATAAGATAGGAATATAGGTTTGATATATTTTTGCAAAATGTCATCGAAAGTTTACATTATTATTATGATTAATTCTGTCAAATATCAAGTGTCAAATGTCAAGTGTCAAATGTCAAATACTCATCATTTTCAATAGACTAACTATTCTCGGATCATGTCAATTGACAAAACATTAAGCCTAAGTTACAATTATTCAAGAGTTTCATTGTAAAAGCAATTAAAATCCAGATTTAGTAACAAGAATATATATAAAAACAAATATTAGATTCCATCATCAGTTTAATGATTGGTTTTGAATTAATTACTTCTATATTTAATCATCTATAATAACGATGCGCTAAACATTCAATTAAGTAAAATTGAAATACATTTTCAATTCATTACAGTATTCCCTAAATCTGTTGAACGAGTTTGCGCTCTAAATATTATTTGTATTAGTTGTGAGACGTTTCAAGATTTGAATTATTTTATCAATATTTGGTGTCATTTTATTTCAATTACTACATTATTAAGTTTTCAACATATACTGTGCAAACGAGTCAATTATTTATTCAAAAGATAAATCAAATATTGATTAATTTCAATCAGATTGAAAGAGTGCACACTTTAATTTCTCATAAACTTATCAAAACTCAACGTGTATTTTGTTGTGCAAGCACGATATCCTACTATTTTAAATAGATTCTTACTGTTCAACTTGAAGTTGAAACCTGTAGAAAGTCTATAAAATACTTTTTTATTTTCTAGTATTTATATTCTGAAAGTTGAAGTTTGAAATAATGGTGGAATCTATAAGTTTTAAAAATAATAAATTGAAAATTTTGAATCAATTAAAACTTCCATTAGTAGTAGAGTATGAAAATATTAATAACGTTTGTGATGCCTGGAATGCAATCCATTCAATGCAAGTACGGGGCGCTCCCGCTATTGCTATTTTGGCAATACTAAGCATTGCTGTTGAACTAAATGATAACCAAATAATAAGCCAATTTAATCGTAATAAACAAGATTTGATGCATTATATAAGAAAGCAATGCAATTACTTATGCACATCACGACCCACTGCCGTTAATATAAAGAAGGAATGCTTTCAAATGCTTGAATTGGTTGAACAGTTAAATGAAGATATGAGCGTCTCATTTGAATCAATGATAAAACAATTAGGAGAATATGCTGTAAACATATTAGAAATCGATGTAAATGTAAACAAAGCGATCGGTGATTTTGGCGCTAAACATATAATAGCAAATGAATCAAACCATGAATCAAACCATTCTCTAAAGAATATTCTTACGCATTGTAATACTGGAAGTCTTGCAACAGGTTTGTAATCTTCTTTCAAAATATTTATTTTACTAAGAAATCAAATTTCAGCGGGTTATGGAACTGCTCTGGGCGTCATTAGATCTTTGCATTCAATGGGCTCTCTTTCACAAGCCGTAAGTCTAAGCAAACTTTTGTCTATAAATTTAATGTATGAGCAAAAGTTGATCTCTAAATAAATCATTTGAAATATTGGTTTGATTTTGTTTTATAAATAGTACTGTACAGAAACCCGACCCTACAATCAGGGCGCGCGACTCACTTCATGGGAATTGGTTCAGGACAAGATTCCCTCTACTCTTATATGTGATAATATGGTGGCCGCTCTCATGCAAAACAAAACCATAGATGCAGTAGTGGTCGGAGCGGATAGAGTGGTGGCCAACGGCGATACGGCTAATAAAATAGGGACCTATCAAATTGCTATATTAGCCAAATATCATTCGGTGCCCTTTTATGTGGCTTCGCCTAAGAGTACAATCGACATGAGTATGAAAAATGGTAGTTGTATTCCAATTGAAGAAAGACCACCAAATGAAATGAAATGCATTGCTGGCATTCAAATCGCAACTCCAGGTATTTATATCGAGTATCAATTTTTTTCTCATAATTCTTTATTTTAAAAACTTAGTTCTTGAAACTTCAGATAAAGTTTTAGATGAAGGAACGCTATAATCGAAATTATTTTGAAATTATTTTTTTTAGAAATTAACTGCTGGAATCCCGCATTCGATGTCACGCCTGCAGACTTGATAACTGCAATTATAACAGAGTTCGGAGTTTTCGCTCCAAATCAACTTATCAACAAATTTAGCATTTAATTTGTAAACTTAAACTTTATTTACATATTTAATTAATACCTGAAATTGTTGATGAATTGCCCTCAATTGAAATTATACTCGACATACAGTATATCAGAGCCTTTTAGAAATAATTTATATTCAGATCATTCTTGAAGTTTAAAAAATTGTTAAAAACAATCGAGGATATGATGAGTCATAAAAATCATTCAAAAATAAATATATAAGTGTAAAATGTAATAAAACATATATTGATGAGAAGTTGTAATAAATTGACAATTTTTAAAAAAAATACTTTCGCAATGAATAATTGAAAAGATTTAGAAAATATATTTATAGTTCAAGTGGCAGAATATCTTTCTAATAAAAACGCATGACAAGAATCACAAACTCTGACAGGTTTCTTATTAGACGGCAGTGGCATTTCATTGTTCGAACAGTTGCTACAAAATATTTCGCCACAACTTCTACAGTGATGCTAATGGGGTGTATAAGTATACAATCAGTTACAATGTTATTAACAATGAGAGTGCATACCCTTCTTCTTGCGACTGAAAACGATTTGTTGCATTGATGACAATGAGTCGCTTCTTTATCACTTGTCCAAACGGCTTCTCTCAATCGTCCGCTATTTTCTTGCAGAGAATCCACTTCTAATTTAGAACTAAAGAACAAATCTTATCATAACTTATATTCAATTAACAGATACTGTGGACTTGTTTATACTCATGTAATTGTTTTCCGATCTCTTCTAAAGAAAGTTCATAATCGAGACATTTTCTCTGCAAAATGGCGTTATCTTTTTTCATTTTTATGGCCTCACTTGCAGTACATTTTAAAGTTTCCAATTCATGCTGCATTGAAGTGATGTGTTCTTGTTGTTCATCAATTAACTTTTGAAGAGTCGTTCGCCACTCTTTCTCTGTGAGCGCATCTTTTTCTGATGATTTCCTTTTTTATAGGATCAATGAATTTAGATTTTTATTGTGAAGAAAGAGTTTATTAACGAAATACCTCTTTCTATCTACATCTGATAGCTGTTCATTCAGTTTTTGATTACTTTCTTCAACATTTATGCGACGCTTTTCAAAATAAGTCACTCTTTTCATAAATTTGAGAAAAAGAAATACACAAAAGATATTTAATAAATTATTTTAATGAAAGAATTGTTTATAGATAAATATTTATTGATAGTTTGCTTATTAAATTGAGTACAAGAAGAAAAATAGGATAAAGAGTATAATTAAAAGTAAATGATTATAATTGAAATAACAATATTTCAATTGTCATACTTTGCTTCGAGTTGACTGATAGTATTGGCCATAACTGATAAGTTTTGTTCCAAATGTGAGATATGATTGGTTTTATTTTTTATAGAAGTCTCACATTCTTGTAATTTGTTATACATCTGTAAATTAATAATCTTAATGTCTTCGAGTTGTTTCCGAAGTGTTATAACAGTGTCTTGTTTTTCAAGTACATCCCTTTCAAGCAAATGCATTGCAGTTTCGGCTTCTTTTTTAAGGAAGACTTGAAGTTCAAGCTCTTTATCTGCTTTTTGCCTATTCTTTATTTCTCGATTGAGTTGTTCTGCTATTAATAATAAGTCCTCTTTAGCTTCTTTTGAAGCTGTCTTAAGATGGGATTCTTGATCTACAGTACAATTATCACTATTCTCTGTATTACTCCTAACTTTATCGCTAATTATTACAGTAGTTCTATATATTTCCAACTCTTCTTTCATGAGAACATTATCAGTTTTAAGTTCTTCTATTTTATGTTCTAAGTTTGAAATCGTAGAGCTGTTCAAACATAAATTCATTCAATATTTATTCTACACATTAAATTAAATCTTGCCTTAAATGTCGATTGAGTTCTTCGATATAGTTTTTCTGATCCAATACAACAGAAATGGTATCAGCAGAAGAATCACTGAAATAAAAAATTAGAGAAGATATAGATTTTTTGACTGAATTTATAAGAATAAATTATACCAATTGTCTACTGATTCGTTTTGTTGGTATTTGTACTCTAATGAGTTTGGCTGCACGTTATCTCTTAAATATAAACTAAAATCAATAACTGAGTGCTGGAAGTCTAGATCCTCTTCTTTAACACATAAATTACAATCAAGTATATTGAGACCAACAAGTAATCCTCCGATGACTATTGCCTCGTCTGACATCATTAATGCATTTTCTTCGTAATAATCAGTCAAAAGGATTTCTCTGTTGTCTAATAATAAACGGAAATAATCGGAAAGCTTTTTCTTCATCAAAGCCAATCGCATCCAAGCTCTCGCTCTGCCCAATGATGTTCTGTTCCAACATAGAGTAGTTTTTATTAACAATTAATTTATTAATTAACTTAAGTTTATATGTAAAAGTTGACTAAAATTTGATGAAAAGGTGAACACATACTTAATTGTTGGTAATTCTCTAGTACTTGAAGTAATGTCTGATGCATCAGAAGAGAGTCGTTCCACTAATTCAAAGACATTCCACAATTCTTTTTTAGGTTCAAATAAACCTTTCTTTGCTATTTGTTTAGTAAACAGTATTATAGGATGCAAATTGAGTTCAAATCAAATAATAAGAGCTTACATTTGATTCCGTGTTTGAAAATTTGTTCCATTAAAGTAAAAAAATGATTCAACGGAATGTTATTGGAGTCAACATTTCGACCAGTTTTCGCTGATGTCTCTATAAGTTCCTTAACTATCAGTTTCATAAGATTTACGAAATTAGAGCGCTCTATAGCTGAGGGATTTCGCACTGAAATGAGACAAATAATAGTTTTGTTGAATTAATATCCGTTAAAATAAAATTCAATTATTACTCTTTAATTTTTCACTAATAATAGGATTGTTTGTTAAGACAAACCATTCGCCAATTACTGATACATTTAATTGAGATAATTGGCAATATATTTCTTCAGTCATAATACCATTAAGAACTAAGCCTTTAATCTCAAAACTGATAAGCTGTTTGAATGATAGAATCTCAGTATTTTATAATTACAAATTCTATCAATACTTCTATACTCTTATTATGTATTAAAATTTATTGTAAAATAAAGTCAATGCAATATTTATTCTTAAACAAAAAGCATAAAAGTTTGTCAGAAAGACATGCAAATTGAAGATTCAGTTTTAAAAGTTTTTCATTTATAATATTCAAAAAAGCGATTAATTTTGATATTAAATACTGAACTCATATAAAGTTTTAATTGATGCAAAAGTTGTTCAATTGTTTAATGAAAGGCTTAACGCCCACTCCAGTCACTATAGTTATAATAAACGAAATTTACAAATGAATTAATTGATTAGTTTTTTTTATTAAAATCAAATAAACATATAATGATCTTGAATATGAATATTTACAATGTTTTATAACTTTGTTCCCAGAGCTGTCACGAATTTTGAATTTAACTATGTTTTTATTGATGTCTGTATGCATTTTCAACATTATGCTATTATAAGCAGACAAACCATTTGAACTAAAATATACTGTTTTTGGTAATTTTCGGGTAAATTTATATAAATCTTGAGTGATAGCAATCTCTTCCTTCAGGAAAAATTTCGACTACACTCTAGAATAAAATGTATTTGAGATTAAGAGAAACTTTGAAATGTTTAATTTAGTGCTGGACTAGTGAAGATGAAAAGCTGACTTTTCCTGAGATTGAGCTTTGAAGACCTAATCTCTTACAGTAAGAAAAATACATTTGTAATTTGAGTACTGATGTGCGAGTTTAATAGTATTTGGTATTTATAGCAAACGACTGATGTTTACAGTTTCCTAAATGGTGTATAAGGTATAGCCTAATATACCTGCTGACTCGGAAACCAAAAGTTACCTTTGGTCCTCCTTTGCAACAGATGCAAATTTGGAGCTGATCGACCTTCATCTTCACCTTAAACTTAACCAGAAGATGTTGATACTTATGTGTTACTATAAAACATGCACTAATAACATGTACACTTTTGAAAGTGATTATCATGGATAGAAAACTCTTGGATCCCTTTAGCTTTACTCACTCACATATATATCAAACGTTTTAATGAGAAGACTAATCATGCATATGAGTACTCAAATTACAATAATACTCTTTCCATTAACAACTTTCATTTATTCAAAAAATTTCGAGTATCATTAAAAGTCAAAGGATTTTAAAGTTAACATTTTTAGAAGATTTAGCCACAAATTTTCTTCAATATCTCATAACATGGAAAGTTAATAAATAGTTGACAGAAGAAATTAATAATGAAAAATGAAGTAAAAATATGAAATTACGACCAAATTTTCACCAAATTTAAAGGGTTACACAGGGGTTAAAAGTTTGTGATCCATGTTTTCTAACCTAACGCCACAAATATTCATCTCATTTCATGTGAAAAGTCATTCAATTTTTAAAAATTCTGGTTTTACAAAATATTCAAAGAAAACCCATTAATTTTTGCCTCATTTAAAGTTTATATATTTTACTTATATTTATAAATATTTATACAATCATTAATTACTTTAGTCTCTGTTTTTCTAGTTATTTTAGCTTTAAATCAATTTTCAAAATAAAAATTATAAATAGAAAACTATTAATGCATTATTTATTGACATGAAATGATTAATAAAGTCTTTAAACATTTAATTTTCAATTGAAAGCAAAAGTTAAAGGCATTTAAATGAAAAATATAAACAATTAATTACTTAAAGAAATAAAAGTTTTGATTACCATTTGATTGATTAGAAAGAATTGAATTGTGAGAGTTTTCATTTCTAATAGTTTTAACACTATTTTGTTGATTATTATATGATTTGATTGATATCTTTCTTCCGATCGCAATATTTGTTGAATTGTGTGAGACTTCAACTCCATTTGAGTCCTCTTTCAGTAAATCTTTATTAACAATGTTTTTATCATTTGTGTCTTCACTTGAAACAAACTCAATATTTTCCGCCATTAATTAACTCTTTAATACTTATTTAAAAGTAAATCAATTTAATTAAAATGAATGTTTCTTCAAAAAAAAACTAAAGAATGCGATTTTCATTTGATTTATTTCAAGACATAATAGCTTTAAACTCTTGATATATTATGCAAATCCGATGTCAATGAAACTTAATGTAAATAAAAAGTTATCGTTATCTAAATAATTATCAAAAGACTTAAAATAAAATTTTAAAATAAAGTGATGTCTAGAATAATAAAACGAAAGATAAATTGTTTGCTGTGTTGTCATAGAGTATGAACGTCTGCAAAAAGGGGTGTTTTTTGTCAATTTTCACTTGACTCAAGTCTATTACAGTTTTCAAATAAATAACGTTTTATCTAAAACTTATCAATATTTGATTTAACTGTAAATAAAGACTTGTTTATAACTTATTAAGAATTGACTCTATTTTGATTATAAACTAATTAAGTCTAATATTAGTAAAAGTTAGAAAAGTTATCGATTACGTGTCATAATTTTTTGGGATGAGTTTTTGGGATCATATTTTGAAGAGTTGTATGAACTACTCAAATGCATGTAATTGTAAAACATTGAGACTTTTGATTTATTATCCGATTGACAGCTGCTTATAAACTAAAGGTTTAGTTAACAAGTTGTAAAGTGAAAGCTCACAAGTTTTGTTGAATAAATAAATGTATAGTCTAGTGAAGAGCATAAGCTAAGCTTGAGCTCATCTCATACTCTTGACTACTATTTTAAATTTCTAATCACATAAGTGTTATTGATAAAATCTGGGGGTTACCAACCACCCCACCCCATACCTACCACTTGACACCCTTCTGCGTACCACCGATTAGGGAACCGCTGGATTAATGTAATCGCTCAAAGTTTTGTAATTCCGTTAGTGTCGACCTCTATCTGAATTGAATATAAAACACATGCGCTTTAGGTTTACGCAAGCATTTGTGTCACGTCTTTAAGACTGGTATCCATTTGTACTGAGTCAACAATTTAATCATCTTTCCATTTATTATTAAGTCTTTACTATTATATAAAAGATGACAACTGAACAGACAAAAGTTGAGGTAATCATTGCTTTCATTCAAATCATTACTTGAAGTGAAATTAATTATTAAATTAAATAAAAATTAGAGCAAAACTGAGTCGAAAGTGGAAACCAATCACTTGACTAGTGAATTGTCGACAAAACATCCGCTTCAAAATCAATGGCAATTGTGGTATTTCAGACCTGAAAAAGGGAAGAACTGGGAGGACAACCTCTTAGATGTCACTCATTTCGATACTGTCGAAGACTTCTGGGCGTGAGTTCTCTTCACTTCATATCTTAAATTTGGATCAAATAAGCCGATCATTTCTTTCATTTTTCAAGTTGTTATTGAAATTAATGTTTGAATGATTGCTATCTATTAGAATAAGTATTTTGTTTTTGATTTGAAAATACTTTATTAAGATATAAAGTTATATAAAATGGTATTTGTTATGAAAAAATGTAATAATGATGTTATGATATAATGTGAATGATTTTATGAATTGATTGTCTCACAGTCTCTACAATCACATTGAATTGGCGAGTAATTTGAACTCTGGCAGTGATTATTCAATATTCAAACAAGGGATCAGACCGATGTGGGAGGACGACCGCAATAAGGCTGGTGGACGATGGCTCTTCACATTCAACAAAAAGGGAACCTCTCCCAGAATTATCGATGAAACATGGCTTGAAGTGGTATTAATTCTTTATTA
>JAQFZT010000823.1:0-19996 GCA_034696325.1 Camisiidae sp.
TCATATGATTTTCGGTCAAATGAAGTTTCGGTCAAATGAATTTCGGTCATATGATATTCGGTCAAATGAAATTCGGTGATATGAGGTATAACCTACATGCACATGTACATATGCATAATGGTGTCTCCTCATATTGCAGAAATTCATTTGGCCCAAATTTTCAACTATTTAAAAAATTATTTTGTTTTCATTCAAAGATTAAAAGCCTATTTTCATTTGATTATAAAAGCTATTCGTGTATTTTATTTTTTATTTTTGAATTATTCAATAAAATATTACTCAAGTTTAAAATATGTTTTATCCTAAACCGTTCAAAAAAATTCTTAAGATAGATATGAAATAAAAAGTAGATAAACAGATAATAGATTAATTGAATTGGGATTAATTGAATAAGAAGAACACTAATGAATAGTAGTTTAATATATAAAGAAAATAAACCTTTAACTGCTTTTCAAATGATAGACTTAATACTCATTTGTCAGTCATTACTGTGAGTTGAGATATCATTCAAATTAATTTATTTTAAGATAAAATTCGATTCATTGAATATATTTTTATTTGATTTATTCAAAGAAGAAAACAAAAGATGAATATTATGAATGATATATTAAGTTGAACCTTAACTTCAATACACATTTATTAGAACTCTGCGTTGAAAGAGTTTTTCTTAAAATGTTCAACAAAATTGAGCCTATGATTATAAGTATTTTCTCTTTCCCTTATAAGCAATTAACTTATTTTCATAAGGCGTCGTTCATTAAGTACGTACGTACTCACGGGGGAGGGGTTCTACAAAAGCGTACGAACCCATGGGTTATTATAGTGCGTACGGACCATTTGGGATCTAAAAATCAAAATTTCTTGCGTACGTACTTAATGAATGACGCCTAATAGTATATAAAACTCTTATCGGTTGAGTGTTACTAAAATGGCGCAATCACTATAAAAATCAAGGGAGGAGTCAATTTGATAGTACTCGATGAGACAAATTGATTGATGAAAAAATGATTAAGCCACGCCCACTGGTTCAAGAGATACGCCCCTTTTTACATTAGAATTAGTAAAAAATTTTCCAAGCGGGCGGAGCTTTATAAAAATCAAAGGAGGAGTCAATTTAATAGTACTCGATGAGACAAATCGATTGATGTAAAAATCATTAAGCTACGCCCACTGGTTCAAGAGATACGACTATTTTTAATTCTATCTAATTAATTTATTATCGGGTGAGTGGAGCTTCATAAAAATTAAGGGAGGAGTCAAATTAATATTACTCATTGAGACAAATCAATGGATGTAAGAATCCTTGAGTTATGCCCACTGGTTCAGAAGTAATAGTCATTTAAATTTTTTTTTAAATCTGCTTCTAATAATCATAAAAAATAGTCGTATCTCTTGAACCAGTGGGCGTAGCTTAATGATTTTTACATCAATCGATTTTTCTCACCGAGTAGTATTAATTTGACTCCTTCCTTGATTTTTACAAAGCTCCGCCCACTTGGAAATAAATTTATAAGTTTTAATATAAAAAGGGGCGTATCTCTTGAACCAGTGAGCTGACTTAACAATTTTTTCATCAATCAATTTGTCTCATCGAGTACTATCAAATTGACTCCTTCCTTGATTTTTATGGTGATTGCGCCATTTTAGTAACACTCAACCATATGAGGTATGACCAGTATCATGGTTTCTAACTATATATAGGGCTAAGCATACTTTCTAGATTATCAAAAGAGGACAATTAGGTTTTGGACGTTTCAAATTTGCAAATTTTCAAGTTCTTCCCTTCAAATTTGCCTTATTTTTTGTAAATAAATAGCCGAAAAACCTTATGAAAAACCCAAAGTCATCAACTTTATCCTAATTAAAGCAACTCAACCTTTAATTTGATATCATTATGAAATAAGTCAATTAGGAATATAGCCTCAAATTCAGGGATTAAATTGGAATAAAGATTGAGATATAATACTCTTAACCTGTATATACCTGTACTGTCGTCATCATTTGGAAACTTGAAAATCAATATTTCATTCGAAGAATAAGCGAAACTGAGATAAATGGAGGGATTATAGTTTATTCAAATATTTGAAGAAAAAATCGATCGAATGAACCAATTTATTTCGTACACTTGATGAAAGAAGTCCATTACCAAAGATCCTTACCATTGAACCCAATCGTCTATTTGATAAAACCCATCAATTTGTTAAATAAAAACTTTTTTAAATTTTTATATTCAATTTCCATTAACTTTATAAACCTTTATCTAACAATTATTTAAAATTATTTTATTCTAATTTCGCAATTTTTCATTAATATAAATATAAAAACTAAAACATGCTTTCATTCTTGAGACTTCACTTGAAACAAAAATAAAGAGACGATGACTGGCTTTCATTTATTAAATGATTTATAAGTTATATCACTAGTCATAAGTTTTGTGAGATTCCAATTGTAATAAACAATATTTTAGAAATTTATAAATCTTATCAAATTGACGATTGGATTCAATGGAAAAGATTTCTTTTATTGAGTGTACAAAAATAAATTGAGTTCTGTCGAGTGGGCTCAGTTTGATGTTTATTAAAGAGAATATACGACAAATATACTCATCGAAACACCAGACAAATGAAAACGAACTACCGTATAATACTTTGACCTTCCGGAATCCCGAAAAACAAAATCCCAGAAACAAAACACTAAAAAATTGAATCCCAAATAATAAAATATATGAATAAGTTATTTAGTTTTCCAGAATTGTGATTTAATGGATTATTGGATAGAAAACTGTCTTAAGCTTAGGTGGCATCTAAGGCTCACTTGTGTCCATTAATAATCAAATTCTTTTTTGAGATTCAATTATATAAAATAAGATCTTACTCCATGTCACAAAATGTGAAGTTCATTTCATTTTCAAAATTCACTATCATATTGATGAGAAATTCATGCAAATCATTTTGAAGCGTAACTTTAAAAAAAACAGGTTTTCTAACTATCCAACTCAATATTCTTCTAATTTGAAAGTATAATAATATATGAGTTCTCATAAATATTCTTCAAAATTTGAACGTTTCACTGCAATATTCATGATTTGAGAGCAAGACATGTTAATCTTATGACAAAAAGTCCCTTTGAATTTCAAAATAACTTTCGTTTAAAAGGTTAAAATTTTCATTTAACAAAAAGAGTTTCCGTCAAAAAGTTTTCTTAAAAATAAGAACAAGTAAACACCTTATTTTGCAATTCAACATTTTTAACAATAGCTTGCTTTTAGCCAAATGATATTTTCAAGAAAATTTGATACTTCTCATGCATTGTAATAATCATGTAATGGAAAGAGCATTTCAATCTGTTGGGAAAAATTAGCCATTGCTTTAAAATAAGAAAACTTCAAAATTTGGTTTCACCTTTCAATAATTAAAGCTTCATTTAATGCTTTATTTATCCTAATATACATATCATCAGCGCCGTAACCAGCAATTTTGGTCTGGGGGGCTAAATTCTTTTGGGGTTAAATATAGGTATCACTTCATATGACTGAATTTCATTTGATCGAATATCATATGACCGAAATTCATTTGACCGAATATCATATGACCGAATTTCATATGACCGAAAATTTTTTGAACTTTTGAAAAAAATATTTTGATTTCATTCAAATATTGAAAGTCTATAATAATATATATATAAATGTAAAATATAATGAAACTCTAATACAATTTAATCTCTTATCTGCTTATCTTATAATCTCCTGAGAATAAATGAATTAACATCTGGAAAATCTTAAACATCTGAAATAAATTATATGAAATATACCAATAAACATCCTAAAAGTTCAGAAAATATTATTATAGACTTTCAATATTTGAATGAAATCAAAATATTTTTTTCAAAAGTTAAAAAAAATCGGTCAAATGAAATTCGGTCATATGAGGTATAACCTTAAATATAAGGCTAAACATGTCTGGTAGGGCTAAATAGGGGGCTAAACTTACTTTTAAGGCTAAACATGTCTGGTAGGGCTAAAACTTGAACTAATTCTCAATTTTACACTTGAAAATTAAATTATTTGCAAATCTCTAGGGGAGGGGCTATAGCTCTGCGGGCTACACAGTTACGGCTCTGCATATCATATAAAGGGTGTTTGAAAACTTGGTTTTTATATATGACTTTTTTAAAACTACTAACTTTCAAGTGTTAACGTTATGACATGATTAACGTTGAAATATAAAACATTTTGCATAAAAAGGTAAGTTGTATATAAAGTCATAGTCATATATGAGAGTGAATAAAGCTAGAGAGGTCTACCATAAAACATGTATTAATAAATTTTTAGTGCCTATAAATATGGAAAGAAAAACTGTTGGATACCTTTAGCTCTAACATATATTTAAGATTGAAATTTTTGTTCGCATTTATTTATAGATACACATGATCTCTCAAAGGAATTCAATACATTTTGATGCAGTAAGTTTAGAGTTAAATGTTGAAAAGCTGAGATTAAAAATTTGGGCTCAACTTAGAACTTAATGTTGACATGAAACTTTGATTTATCTAAAACAGTATTCTATGTACTGCATTAAAAGAGTAAAGAGTGAGTCAAAACTTTTATCTTATTATTCATAACTTAATTGTTAGAGTCAAAGTTTGTCAAACTCAATACGGCAAACATATTGCAAATCTTTAAAAATTAAATCAATCAATACTCACAATAATATTTTTATAAAGTAAATTTTCTCAATAAATATTTATAGGTTCTTCTCAACACTGTATTTTTGTAACGTTACTTATGTCATAATATTGGATACCTGACAACTATTTAATAATCAAGTTTTCAATAGTAAATTAACTCAAATATAGAAGAGTCAGAAAAATCCTTCTAATCATAGGCTGAACTCAGTTCTTATTTTATCAAAATAAATGAGTTATAAGACATAGTCATTGAGAAAATCTATATTAAACTTTAGATTTTATATAAAAAATAAATATAAAATAAAAATTTATTTTATAATAGTTCAAATTGACAAAAAGAAAAACAAATAAATATTTAAACTATTGAATGAAATCTAAAGTTTAATAGAGCTTTTCTTATGTTTCATAACTCATTCGTAAGCAGTTTTCAATTAAAGAGAGAAATGAGTTCAGCCCTTGATTAAAAGGATTAAAAGGATTAAAAGTATTTTTCTGACTCTCATTTCAGTTAACTTACTATTGAAACAAAGATATATAGAAACAAAGTTTTAAACATCCTTTATAAGAAAAAATTTAGATAAGTTTTTACTTTTTCTCAACTCTTATCTCTCAAAATTTTTCGTTATAATGAGTGAAAATCAGATATTTTTAATATCTTTAGTTTCACATAAAACAAATAAAATGACTTAATGATAGAACTTCTGAAACTAATCGCAATAATGTTTGAATGCAGTCATATCATAGGCTTCTCATAAAAAATTATTTCTGTATATCTTTACTACTGCTTAAGCATAATTTTTTCAATTAAAAAAATTTCATTTTCAATTCTGTGTTGTGATAATTGATTAAAGTAAAAATCAATTTATATTGTATTTGATTCACTAAAAAGGTTTAAACTGAAAAAATAATACTGAATTAAAAATTGAAATGAATCATAAAAAATTCAAACCATCTATACTTTAATGATCAGTTATAGCGAAAAGTTTAAAGCTTAATGACTGTGGATTACTTATGATTTGGAAAATCATATTAAGATTTTATTTTAAAATAAATTTCACCCCAAATGATTGATTTTTGAAAACAATCATTTTTATATTTTGAACGAATAAAAAACTTATACTTTAAGAATGAGAATGATATTGATCTTGTTTTTCCATCGATAGCAATAAATTTGATTATTATTATGATATTTTTGATTAAGAATTAAAAGAATAATTTTGTTTTAAAAGAACTTTTAGTTAGTTTAAGAAGTGAATTATTGAATGGCGACAGTGAATAACTTATTGTGGAGCCAAAGTCGGACTTTGCCATGAATTTATTGAATAGAAAAGTGAAAAAGATCAAACTTTATAGCTTTATTATATTTACTTTCAACTTTATTTTTCATTTAATCTGATTTATCAATTTGTGAAGCTCTTCAAATACAAATGTTCACTTCATGTCTGAATTAGAAAAGTAATTGAAGTCTTTTGAATCTCTTCTCCTCTGATCCGTAACAACTGAATGATATGCTCACACAGACATTGACCATGAATTGCTATCGATTTGATAGACATCCACTTATAAAGAAGCGCTTTTTCAGTTACTGAATCATATTTCTATGTTTTGAAGCTTTGACAAAATCTAAAGCAATAGTCTTTGTTAAATCTCAAGTTCTAAACAGTATATCTGTCTAAACTGAGTTTCAGGTGCGGTTTTCATGATGTGCAGTGAGACAGATAATACTTATCTTAAGGCTATCACAAAATTTCTTCGATTTAGTAGAAGAGAATCAATAAAAGAGTTGTTAGAGCTGTTGTAATGCGCAACACATCCATGAAGACTCTCCACATATTAGATGCAAGAAAAATAGAGTTTTGCTTTTCTCGTGTATTATTTTATTGATGTTTTTCTTCAGGACATTTGTCGGTTGTGCTATCAGTACAATCATATTAATATATATTTTCTGGTTCAGTTTGAGAAGAAGAGTAAGGCTTACATTTGTTAAGTTTTAATGTATAGATAAGTCTATTTGATAGCTCTAACCAAAAATACGGTTGACAACGAATCCGGGAGGAAAATAAACGAAGAGACCCTAATACACCAATTTTTTGAAAACCATTCCGTTTGGACAACTTTTATGGAGTAAATACTCAAACATTAACTAATTCTCTTATATTATAGAAAGAAAAATTTTCAGAGAGGATTTTTATAGAGAGAATTAATATCAAAAGCGAATCAGTTGTGAGGGGTTGGTCACAGTTTTAACAACGCTTATTTGAAAATCAATTTTGGATTTAAGTTCATAGCTCCTTATTTCCTAAGTATTGTTTTGATTTGGCTGAAATCTTTCTGAAAAACGGTAGAAATAGCCTCTTGTTTTAGCTGAGCCCTGAAATCTCCAGTACAATCTGGAAAGGTTGGCAACCGTGGTGCAAAAAGCCTTATTCAACCATAAAAGATATATTAATAGTATTGTACTAATGTCTAGCTATTGAAGCACTTTGTTATTGATAAAATTGAGGAATAAATCAAATCTAGGTTAATAAAATATTGAACAATCTTTTTAATCATAGAGTAAGATGCTTTTTATGATGCATTTGCTATTACTGATCAATTTATCATATTCTTCTCTATAGAAGTCAATAACAGAAAAACATATTCATGTTATGAACTTGAAATTGTGAAGACTTTCAAAGGATTTTATTGCAACATAATAAAGCCTTGTTATAATATTACCTCACAGTCGAAATAATTAAATACTGACTTTTATAATGTTCAATCTTATGAGATATAGATAGAAATCTCTATGATAGTCAATATGAGCACAAATAAAAGCTTCTTTCAGATGGTGTCTCTCAAGTAATCATTGACTCTCGTGTCGATTATTGGCTTCAAATACTTCTCAATACAGTTGAGCTGCAGTAAAAATAATTTAGATGTTATTCTCTGTTCAATGATCCGAAATATCTCATATTTCAAACAACATTCGTTTGAATTTTGAGCACATCTTTGTTTAGACTATCTTTATATTTTCTTATTTCAAGCTTCTTTAGGGACTCTTTCTAACAAAATTCTGCACAAGTCATAAACAAAAAATTACTTTCAAAATTACGACTCAAAATAACTTGATAACCGAATGGCTTACAGAGCGACGAAAACAAATTAAGTCTTAGATTTTAACTTAAAGCGATTATTGAACAGAAACAACTTCAAATGTAGTGCTTTAATGACATAAGAGCTATACTTTGAAAATTGTTGTATTGGGTATTTTGAAAAATGAATGATTTAACAGATTTATCTGTCTGTGAGTTAAAATTATTTGAAAGTTCAAATATTTCTATGTTATAGGAGTTGAATAGTGTTGAAAATAATGCTATACTAATGTTGTCAGTGCACCAAAAGCTCATTTAAATAACTTATTGATTATTCAAACTCGATCTGTAAATATCAGCTTTTGGTTAAGTTAAGACGAGTTCATAATCTCAAATCAATATTTTCGGAATCTGTTATACAAAGGCCTAAAGTTTAGAATTCATTCATTAATTATTGAACAACTTAAGGGCCGCGAATCGATGCTTATCTCCAAAAAGAAATTAATGAATTTTATCCATGAATTATGAAGAGGCGGAAGCATTATTTTGCATGAATAAAACTTGCGAAAACAAACCACAAACTCCTACTCAATGCCTACTCTTAAGGAAGTTTTTGTGAAGTTTTGAATTGAATTCTGTTATTCATTCAATCATAATCGAAAGATAAATAGTAGAGAAAATATGAAGATCTCAATTCATTTATTCAAATAATAGAAACATTGAGTCAATATTTTCTTAAATATGTATTATAGTGTTATGTAAACCAAACCATCCAAACCCACTCATTCATATATCAGTATAATAGTTGTTTATGATCTATATTTTTTCATTATTTTTATGGCTACTCATGAGTCAACACAAAACTCGAGTCAACACAAAACTCAAGTCATCTCATTAAACATGAAGCCCTTGACTCAAATGTAAGCTTTTGAAGCCTCAAAACAATAAAAATGGTGGAGTGAACTGATAGACTAAAATATCTTATATAATATTAAGGCTGCTTTGAGAAATCTAAATCCTAATGATTTTTAAAAATTAAATACTAATTATTAGAGTCGAAAATGAAACTAATTTGGGTTTGATATGACCTCTATGTCCGCTCTGTACGCATTTTAGTTTTGACACCTCTCTAAGCTCTGGTATTTTTTAACTTTTTTCGCATCTAAAAAATAGTTTCAAAAATTACACAACGAAACAAAACACTGATTTTGATGTTTTATCACACAAAATAACTATATAATTGTTACTTTTAGAAAATATTTGATTGAAAACTGAACTTTTTCCTTCTCATTATAAGCCAAATTGAGATTTTATATTTAATACCAAAGCTAAATGAGAGGTGTGAACACTTAAATGCGCCAGCAGTGGACATAGAGATCCTATAAATTCCAAATTAGTTTCATTTTGGACTCTAATAATTGGTACTACTAATGAAACTCCTAGCGATCATCTTAACATATGTACTTCCGTGCATAACATGTTTTTGTATAAGTTTGAATAGGACCTGCTTTGCAGGTAAGAGGCTTTGCTTTCCAAAATCATCGCTAGGAGTTTCAATAGTAGTATATATAATAAAAAAATTCATTTAATAATTCAAAAGTTATAATTAAGTGATTAAATTCCTCGATGCAGTCCTTATGTATAAATAGTTATTGACTTTAAAATCATTTAAATTCTTATCTTGACTTGACTTGACTCTAATTTTGAAGTTCGGTAATTATGGGAATTTCTATATTAAAATAATAACATAATTTTTCTTTTATCACTCACTGAGATTCAAAACATGAAATTTTAATAATACTTTTGAAGAGTCTTTTAAATAATATGAAAATTTACTACTCATACTGTTGTTATCAAATAGTAATAGATCTTAAGCTTTCTCATTAGTTATTTTTTCAATTCGTTTGACTTATGACTTATGTTGATTCAAATGAAAGCTCAGAAGATTTATGGGTTCAAAATAAATAGTTGTTTAATGACGAAATAATTTAGAATAATTCACTAAAATTAGATTAAGTTTAATAGATATCATTTGATTATGACATCTAGAAATGAATTGAACGGCTGTTCTGATCGATTAAAATTTAAATCAAGTTCTCAAATATGCATTGATTTATTTTATATGAAAAGAAGCAAAACCACTACTATTATATCTTCTATAATCACAATCACAGAAATTATTTAATTAACTTTTGTTTATTTAGAGAAAGTGAGAATTCTGGGTATTTAGTCTCAAAGCGAAAACTGCTTCATTTGAATGGAAAGAATTGCTTAATTGACTGCTAACAAACTCTAAATATTTTGCTGCAATCATTTATGTCAACAAAATCTATTTTACTGTATTTTCGAGAGTATTGAGAGTTAATTGAAGCTCATGATTGAAAGCATAAATCAATACATTATGCTATTCAAGTAAATTGTAATCTTTGTAATAAATTAATATTACATAAAAAGAATTAATTGAAAGCTTTATACAAAGTATCTATCATTCCGAATCGAGTCCATGTCTAGACGATAAATCCACAAGAAGAAGAAGAAGAAAAATAAATACTATGAAAGAGATAGTTGACAAAAGATTTGAGCCCAAAATATCGAATATTACGATATTCTTAACCAATTCTGTGTCAATTTGAACCAGAAGTTCTTATTCTGATTTGATAATAACAAGTTAATGATATAGAAGTATTTTGATAGTATTTGCATAACTTATTCTCACTTTATTTGTTAGATCTCAGCTGTATAAACATCAATTATCATACACGCGTGAGTTCATTATGTAGTTTTAAGCAATGATGCGCAAGCATTAGTGCTCAATGCATAGCGCGAGCGTTGAGCCTCTTAATCTTTACAAGTTTAAGCACAGAGTATGTGCTTCATTTGCATTAACACATGCACTCTTTAAACAAATTTTCCGTAAACAACTTCAATCTGAGCATTATATCTATAGAATCTATTTCATCATCTATAGAATCATCATTTCTATAGGTATTTGTAATATTGAGTATCTTATTGTTGCACTCGATATAACATCTTATATATATTGTATGACATTTTATAACTCAATAAACAGTTTCATAAGCAAAATATTTCTATGTAATTGTTAGCGCTTGTTTTGCTAACGTTTTTAATCATTCAAAATAATATAACTTTAAACAAATTTTATCTCATTTTAAATCTAAACAAAATTCAAAATTGCATTAAATCTTAAGAGACAAATGGAACAAATAGCAAATCAATCACTTTCTGAAGTTGACCGAAAGTTAAAACTTCTGCCAAAAGAGTGAACCGAATGAAAGTCAAAACTCCTACCAAAAGAGTTGGCTGAAAGAGATGTTGAAATGTTGAATCACTTAATGTTGAAATATCCGAGAATGTGGACACAACTTCTGCTAAAAGAATTTTGCGAAACACAAGTTCACCGAAAGTTGAAATTCCGGAAATTGAGTACAAAACTTCTATCGAAAGATTTTTACGAAATAAAAGTTTACAGAAAATCTAAATTTCTAAAAGTGTAGACAAAACTTCTGCCGAAAGAGTTTCGCGAAATAGAAGTTCACCGAATTTTGAAATTCCGAAAATTGTGGACAAAAATTGAGAAAAAGGAGATGAAGTGCTTCGCAAACCACTAACAAAAATAGTTTTGCGAAACAGAAGTTGAATGAAAATCCGAAAGAAAGAGAAGTTCTCCTAAAGTTGTAATTCTTGAGAGTGACACAGTATTTATTGAAGAAACACCAAAAGATGACAATAAGAGTACTCTTAAGCTTCAAACTTGAAATATTCCACTTAAGTCAGAAAACACTGATGGCGTAAGTCTGGACGAACTTTCTTTTCACTCCGTGGAGTCGAATCCAATTCAATTAAATGAAAGAGAAAATCGTTTCACAACAGGCTTGCAATCGATTGTCGCAAAAGTCTTAGGACTATCAGATTCTGATGGGAAGCTTTGGGTTTACATCGAATGGGCTGATAGTAAGAGACAATTTTTGGAGACTTCACTCGCATATCAATTGTGTCCACTTCTTGTGCTCAAATTCTACGAAAGTCTTATCGAAAGTCTTTCAAAACAGCTTCAAAATTATAAAATTTTATTATTTTTAAAAATATTCAGTTATTGAAATATAAATTTTGACTCAAATTCAAAAATCAAAATTGTGCTCATCATTACAATTGAATTATCATTAAATAAAAGTTTATTTTATAACATTGTCTTTTTTAATATTAAGTTAAAACAAACCCTTTCTTATTAATTGTTGCCAAACAAATAGCATTTAAATGCGATTATCTTTGAGATGAAACTTCTAAAACATATGCTGAAACAAATCAATCTCATTCTTACTCTAATTCTTTGAGTGGAAAAACGTTTTAACTCAATTTAGCTTAGATTGATATTAAGTTATTTGTCATTTATATCATAAAAAATAGAAGCAATCATGTTTAATGCTTAGATATGATTTCTAACTTGAAAACTTAACATAAATTTTGAACAAATTTTGTTTTGAACAAAGTTTTGTAATTAGGTTATAGACAATAACTTAATTTTTGGGTTTAAGTAAAATCATTTTTTTTAATCATAAAGCAAAATCTTATTCAATTAATACAATCCTTATTGTTGTTATACTTAGATATATAGAGTGTTCCACATAAAGTTACCGAAAATATTCCCAAAATATCTTCAAAATCGTAAAACTGTCACCACTGAAGAAGCCTAACAAAAAGTTTTTGGGACTTTTCAAAGAAGTCCACTTAAGTCACTGTAAATTTACTTTTTATAATATGTATGATATTTCTTGTATTACTTAAAGTTTTTGTTCAATAAACTTATGACTTTAGGTAATTTTATGTGGAACACTCTGTATATTATTAGATACATTAATAGAGAATATTTCCGAGAACTGAGATTCTCGAGTCTCGAAAAATTATTCGCTTCGAATCTCAGCTATTTCTTGAATTTTCAAAAGCATTAAGAATTTAACTTTTTTTTAAAGCACTTAATGATTGATTTCTAAATATTTTGTTACATTTTAACTTGAAAAACGTTAAGTGCTTACAAATTTATTGATTAATTTTGGTTTCATAATTTCAAACTAACTTACGATTATAAAACTTCTAAAATTACACTTTAAGTGAATAATTTTTAAAAAATACAGTCATAAACATTTTTTAGGTATTGAAAATAAGGGTGGGCGGGTCACCCATTTTTGCGGGCTGCCCGCGGGTCACCCGCAATGGCCCGCTTTCTATTTGATGTAATTCTAAACTAAAATTCTTTAATGAAAACAATTTTAATATATAGTAAACATTCAATGCATTGAATTAAAGATTGATTTGAGTTTTACGCATGAATAAAATGCATTAAAAAGTAGTGAATATTAAGTTTTATACCTTCAAAGCATATGAAAGAAAAAGAATTAGGTTTGAATCATTCTATGATCTTATGTTCGCAATAAATATGAGCCTTTCAATGAAACTTTAACTGTTTTTCATACTGTTAACGTTAACTGTCTTTTCTTTTTTGAAAATTCCATTAAGGGAATTGAGATTAAAATAAAATAAGTAAAACTTTGTTTGTATGTGCCATACAATATGTATTTCTATGCCTCTTAAGATCATTATTGATTTGCGGGTCACCCGCGGGTACGCGCGGTCCGGGTCAATACCATGCGGTCCGCGGCCCGGAACGGTCTGCAGAAAACATCTTCCCGCACAGCCTTAATTAAAAATCGCGAACCATATGGGGCTTAGAGTCTGAAGCCCGATCTGACATTTGCGAATAATTGAATTTTTAAATGTAATTTTGCCTTCAATTTAAAGTTGTAGATTCACCACAAATGTTTAGCCAACTGTTTAGATCCAAAATAGTGACCAATAAATCAGGGGTTTAACAAAATTTTGAATATTTTTAATAATTTGTTTCTCTAAATATAGCGAGTATTTTGAAACTTGAATTAGTATAAAGAAAATTTAAATACTAAATAAATATTTTTGGTTTTGCAAGTTTATTAAGTTATTCCACTCGAATTAACTTATGAACTCCAAATGCTTTAAAATTGAGTTTCAAAATGGATTAATAATTAATCAAATTATTTTTCTTGTTTGAAGTTTAAAATGTTTTAAGTTTAATTTAAACTTTAGAAACCATATTATTTTTCTCTATATTTAGAGTAAACTAATCTGACATTCTATAAAACTTAACATATATTTTATAAAAATAAATTTATACTCCTTGCAATTGATCGATTAGTATTAAATTATCCGCTTTTGAGTGCATTTCCAACTTATGTGTCACAAAAGAAAAAAAATCATTTTAAAAGATATGTGGACCTCCGCAGATTCGAACACAAAAACTTTGAGGCCAATCTGTGATTTGTTAACCACTTTGACCACTTGACCAAAGCGTATATTGAAATTATGGTAATGTGAAAACAATAACTACAATAAAGATTATACTCCTTTCAACATAGGAATCGAAATATTATAAGTTTTATCTCATTTACTAAGAGATCTTTTGGAACAGACATATGAAAGCTTCTATACTTTGCTTAATATACTTGATAGACGATTACAGAGAAAGAATTGAATGTATAGGTTAATCGCACCTGCATTTCTCTGCCATCTCTCAAGAAAAGATGCATTTATTCTAATGCTTTTGAAATAAAAATCAAAAGTTTTACTTTTAAAGCGAAAATTGATTAACCCGTATAAACTGCTACTACGGTTATAATTATTGAGAGCTGAATTTATATGAAAATTTGCCATTGGAGACTCTTAAAACATTTTTTAATGTTAATTTATTTGATTAATCCCTCAAAATTATCAATTACACCAATTAATGTTGATTATTAAGATTTGTTTAATCAAATGAACTAACCTCAATTTCAAGCTTAGAATAATATGTGCATTTCCCACAATTATATTTTTATCTCAATTTAATAAACAATGTTTAACTTCTCTTAAATTCTGATGCAGCAAAACTACTATAGTTCGCAAATATGCATTGTTTTAATCAAATTTTTAGACGATGTGTAATTTATATCAGTTAGAATTGAAAACTAATGAATGAAAAATTACATAATTATTGTGAAATGAGAAAATTGAGTTGTTAAATGTGACACCAATATTCTATAAACTGTATTTTGTTTTCTACTTTTTCAGACTTCTTAAAAACATTGAAACATTAAAAGAAGCAGACAATCAAACATTACAGTTCGTGTGAGATTTCCTGTTAAGTCAAGTCTCATAACAATAGAAATAAACAGAAAAAATCCTGTTCAAGTCAACTAATATTCATAACTATTAAAATTTACTAGATTTGTGATGAATTATCAAACATTGTTTAATTGAATTTACAAATAAATGTTTTACATAAGTTACTCAAACTGACGCAAAAATCAAATTAAAACTAGTATAATAAATAATTAGCTATGATTAGTGTTGAAAAAATACATGAAATTTTTTTTGATGTAAAATATTGTAAATTACATGTATAATGCAAATTGAATTATAATGTGGTGAATAGTACTAAATTCCTGCAACTTTTTCATAAGTTATTTATATTAGACTTAAACTGAAATTTTACAATAACTTTGAGCAATGCCAATATATATAACTGAAAAATTTCTAAAATTAAGTGATGAAAACTTAAAAATATGACGCGATATGTATTATACATTAAACTCCAAAAATGATGTATGTCTTATACGGTCTTTTATCAAATGTATATCATTTCTGGATAGCTTAATGCGTTTTCGTGATCACATTTCTTCACATTTCTTAACATTTAACATAACCAACGCCTTCGTGTCAAATATCTGTCTTGTTTATCGTAATAATTGTGTGACAACTCTATGATTGCATTGTATTCTTTTCAGTTTTTTATCGTTGCGATCAATTCATTCCTATTATAATATAACTTCCGTTTCCATGAATTTTTGGCCAGAATTTTTTCGACAGTTTCGCATTATGTTATTCAGATATAATCTTGATCTACGCGATGAATTAGGAGTATCATTGAGTTGACTCAACTGTATTGAGCTCTGGCTGTCATTTTCTTTTCTTGAATGGCATCTACTTTTACATCGTTTGGTTTCATCATTACTATTAGTTTCATCGAAACATTTCCTACAAAAGAATTGCTTCAAAACGGTTACCAAATTCTGGTTGAAGTACAGATAAATCCATGGATTGACTGTACTGTTCAAAGATGGCAAAAGCATTAAAACAGCAATAATGGGACCTATAATTGATATGACAAAACAATAAAAATCACAAAATAGTTCTTTAATCTTATCGATTGAATTATATATGAATCTAGTTATACACAGAATTAAAGTATAAATTTTGTTATCAATGGGTTTCTTAATATTCTAATTTAATCAAAACTTGAATGTCAGTTCCAAAATCAATTATTTATAAGTTTCTATAATATTTTCTCAGCACATATAGTATTCATTACATTTTCTCTCTCATTAACTAGACTTAAAAGTCATGTTTCACTTTTCGGCTTTGAGTTAATTCAAATGGAATATTATTCATGAAAGTAATAAAACAACTGATTTGAATAGGATTGAGAATATTTCAAGAGTGAATATGTTATTAAAAGTTTTAAATTATTTGTTTCGTGACTTGAACTAATTATTGAATTTCTTCTTCGCAATTACTCTGTATTTTTGAATCGATAATAATTATCATGAGAATAATAAGATAACTTACAATTAAGTGAACAGTTTTCAGAAAATTTTCATAAAAATATTGAACAAATTTCAATGAATATATGATTCTATTTTCACAAACATGATAGTTTTAGACCAATTGAATTTCTAAAGTTCAGTGAATAATCCTTATAAGTAGCGATTATTTTAAAGAAGATTCTTAAAGATCATATCAAAGTGACACTCACTTCAATACAAACTGAGGTCACCACAAATTTGACAAAACGTTTTAAACATTATTAAACATCAAAAATTTAAATACTGCATATTTTACATTTTTGTGAAACAATTTTTTTACCAAACGACAAATGGTTGTACCTCATTCGGCCCAATTTCATTCGGCCCAAATTTTTTTGAACTATTCAAAAAGTTATTTTGGTTTCATTCAAAGATTGAAATAAAATCAACAAATTTGGACTCTATTAGTGAAATATAAAATAAAAATACCTTCATTAACAGCAAAATACGTTGAAATATATAAGATTTTCCAGCTGTTAAATTCATTGATTCTCAGGAAATTATAAGATTAGCAGATAAGAACTCTATTTAAGCCTACACTTCCTTTCGATAAAATTAATTTAGGTAAAAACCTGGTTTACTACTTCCAAAATTCAATTGAGCTCTGAATGCAATAATGACACGGAAGTATCGAAATACCCATTTTGCAAGTATATCATAAATTATAAATGTTAACAAATTTTCAATAAAAATCAGTTTTCTCACATCATGTTATCTATAACTTACTAATAGGAAATTAATGTAAATGTAAGCCTTCAATGAGTAAATGAGTCTATTTTATAGATATTTTATATTTTTTTTTTCTTATAAATTCACTTAATTCACAAATTGTACACAATTTATTTTAGGTTTCAGTTCATTTACGAGTTCAAAAATGGGGTAATTTTTTTGAGAATTACTAATTCAGGGGATTGACAAGAGGGTTATACCGAAATGATTTTTACCGAAAGGAAATGCTCCCCTATTTAATAAGAGGTTCATTAGAGGCAAATTTTATTTTACACTTTTATAGACTTCTAATGTTTGAATAAAACAAAATAATTTTTCCAATAGTCCAAAAAAATGTTGACCAAATGAAATTCGGTCACATGTAATTCGGTCAAATGAAATTCGACCATATGAGGAGACACCACGAAAAATACGTGACTTTTGATTGAGTTTGAGAATTGGCATAAGCAGGCAATTGAGAAACGGAAATTGAGTTCGCATTCCAATAATAGGAAAAAGAAAGTGAAAGCGTTGCAAAAATCAGTTTTTCGGAGACAATGGATCAATACTTAAGAAAATGCGATTTATTTATTGTGCAACACATTATACAACTCAGTCATAATTATACAACTTTTAAGCTAAGAAATCGTGTACGCATGAGTTGGAGGCTGAAAAGGCCAAAAAATCTTAACAAGAATATTTCGAGATATAAACTTAATTCTGAAATCGTGTTTTAAACTGTATAAAAACTACTATTTGTTAAGCTTTGACACCAATTTTTTAATGGCAAAAACTTTGACACCCATTACAACATAAGGCATGAAATTTGTCAACAAGTGATCCATGCATTCTATTAAACCAATTCGATTATAGTAAAAATGTCTCAAAATAATCAACAAAATTATATTGAAGATCATTTTCTCATCTCGACATTTAAAAAACATACGTATAGTAAAAAGTAAGACTCGGACTATTAGCCGAAAACAAATACTTTATGTGCACTGTTGACAGCAGTACTTAATCTTGACTAACTTGAAAAGTACAGTTAATTGCAAAATATATTAATGGAGATGTGAAACACTCAAGAGTAACTCAAAAACTTTGGCACGCGCTCCACATTAAATTAACATTTAATATGTAAGAAAATTTCTATTTAATGGCAAAATATGCAAATTTTTCTAATTTCAAACGTTTTATAACTTTGATTATCTTTGAGATATTCATTTTATCAAATTATCAATGCTTCCAAACATAGCTTCAGGGATTGTGACATAAATATTAAAACTGCAACTCTTAAAATATTAAAACAATTTGTAATTTATATTAATGAAAAAATAATTACAGTCCTAAGTCATCCGATTTTAAAGCACTTCCTGGAACATCAAACCTGAAAGTCTTTTCTTTTCTCATTATTTTCAAGCCTTTATGAAGTTAATCAAACTTATACCCAGTCTTTATTAAGTTAATTCTTCTTTAGCTCTGCTTTTGAATTACAAGTTCTAATTATTAATTAATTATTAGAGGACTTATTCATTGTTACACTAATGACATGATTTAATTGTATACAAAGAGGAAAATATAACTTTAGAGATCTTATGAGTTATTGGCTTGAGTGCACAATTTTTATGTCTTTTCCTGGCTTTGGGTTTCTTTTTCTAAAATTTCTGTCCCAATTAACAATTATCGAATTTTGTGCCTTAATTTTCCATAAGATCATAAAACAAATATATAGGAAATGTTTGGTAATATGTGTGTAATGAACTTTATAATTACTTTATAATAGAAGTTAGAAGAAGTGGATATTTCATTAAAAAAACCATTAAAGCCAATATTGATGGATTGTATCGATTGTCGAAATTCACTCGCTGTAAATGTCAGAAGTGGTACAGAGTATGAGATAAAAAAGATTGGAAACCGTAACTCAAGACTGGACAAAACAGCATTTCCATCAATGAATTCCACGCGAAAGTATTATTATTTCATATAATATGTGTCTTTCAGATAGAATGAAGTGAATGGATATTCTTTGCCATTCCTTTCACCCAAACAACAATTTAATACAGTCTGCACTGAATTGATAAAATTTATCATCTGTTATATCATACTTTATGCTCAAAACATTTAAGTATCTTTTGATAACTTATTCATTCAAATCTCTCTTTTATATTCTGTAGTTTAAGGTAAAAACGAGTTCAAAATTTAAAATCATTTCTTTTTTCTATACAATGAGATTGAGAACTATTTCTTTCCCATAGTAAATGAGCTGTAACTATGTCTTACTCTCTATTAAGGAATAATGTAATAATAATAAAAAGAACGTTAAGTCAATCAAACAAGTACTGTATTGTAAGTTATACTATGAATGGCATAACTTTATAAGAAACGAGTCAGTAATTTGATTCATAGCTTTGTGACACTTAAATAAGTCCACATATTTGGTCCACTCGTAGACATATTTGGTTTATTAGTGATCTCACGCCTAACATAAGACCAATCCTTTCAATAGACCCATCATTGTATGCGCTGAACCAAAACTTATAATTCAGAACAACACTTAACAATACCCTTAACTGTACATAAGACCTTAACTCGAGAACGCATTATTTTTTCCTCACATCTCTATAGGCTCTAAGCCTTATAACAAAGCCTTTCTTTAAACAATAAAAGTGATTTCAATTATATTTAATATTATTTATCAAGTCTTCGACCAATCCATCCTTAGCTCTATGCGCAAACTTTTGGTGTTATAGCATATCATTTATTTCTAATGTTGCAAAAGTTATAGAAATTATCTTTTAG
>JAQFZT010000824.1:0-19975 GCA_034696325.1 Camisiidae sp.
AAAAATATGTTACAGTGAGATATGACCATACAATATATAATGATTAAACAAATGTGTATTATTTTGATAGACTTACAATATCGAAAGCAAAATTTGTTAAACAAGGATATAAATTTTCATGATTTCGCCATAAATTTATTATATCATTTTTTTCCAGCTGTCGAGCTAATTAGAAGTGTTCACTGATCTCTTCATTTTCATCAATTCTACGTTTTTTTATATAAATCTTACCCCAGAAAGAAGATTCAGTTTCTTGATTTTGTATAACTTCAACTCTTTTGCATTTTGTATAGTAATTTTTGAATTTTTCATTGAACTTTTTCTTGATATTTTTGAGCTCTGAACTATTTAAGATGTTTTTGAGGTATTTTAAGTTGAGTCTAGGATCCAAAACTATTGCGAAATAATTCAAATCATTTTTTAATCTGATTTCACATTTTTCAAGCTTCTGATACATCTTTTGAGCACAAGACTTTAATACTTCTGGATTTGACTGTTTTGAACTTAGCATGTATTGAGATAAGGCATTATATAAAGGTAAAGCGATGCATATACTGGGATCTTTTTCAGTTGACAAATCTTTTGTTGCTTAATAAAATGGTCTCAAGTAATCACATATTAATTTCAATTTATTCCAATCATTATCAGTCACATTTAGGGTGACCAGGTGTCCTGCATTGTGCGGGACAGTTCCGCAAATCAATGATCATGTCCTTCGTCCTTCAAGAGGTTGATGCGAGACGCTTTTGTCCTGCAATTTAACTATTTTTTAATACTGAATACTTATTTTTTCGAAAATTTGTAATTCAATAAATAAATTTATTTAAAATTTTTCTTAAATTCAGATCTTTAAACTTAGATAATGAGCTATCTCATGATGAAATGATGGAAATTTGCAAATCATTGAATATTTCTGTTACAGTTGAATCTCGTTATAGTGAACACCCTAATGCACACCAAATTCGTTCACTATAACCGAAATTTTTTAGCATTAGATCTACGGAGAAACCAACCAATAGAAGAATAAAAATGGTTCACTATATCGAGCTGTACACTATATCCGACTTCACTATAACGAGAGTCAACTGTAATAGAGATATACTATTTGATGAGTGCTGTACATTCAATGAAGTGTTCACATTACTGAGTTCTGACGATAAAATTTTAGACAATGATACAAAATTTTAGTTAAAAATATTTTTCCAAATTTGACTAATCTATCACCTGTTCTGAATTCTATGATTATATTGTACGTAATAATGCATTAATAGATGCAGCTAAATCTAATAAAAAGTATAAATTTCTGTGCTTTTTTGTCATTAAATTTCTTGAATTTTGTAATATGAACAATTTATTTTATTTAAAAAATGTAATAAAACTTTTGAATTATTGTCACATTTTTAATCACTTTCAATTTTTGGTAAAAACATACCTTGGTCCCTCCTTTGCACTTTATTGTCCTGCATTAGCCCAAACTTGACCTGGTCACCCTAGTCACATTGCAATTTTGGAAGGCTAGGTCATTTTCAGTCATAAGCTGTATAACTCTTTTCATTTTCAGACATAAAAACTTTAAAGCTCATTGTAAAAAAGAATGCCTTTATAAACCCATTCATAATATATTGATATATCTGTTTCTTTGTTCAAAAGAAAAACAATGAATAACACATTCATATTATCAGAACTTATGAGTAATTTTTGAAGTTTTCAAAGCTTGTGATAGCTAAATATAATCAGTTTCATCATGAGTTTTTCTTAGTAGAGACAGGGATAAGAAAAAACGTATAATACATGGAAGTATATATTTTAAGATGGAATTTAATTAAAAATTTGAATGGATATATATTTCGATACTAGTGTCGACAGAAGTCACTTATACCGAAACAATCAAATACAGTATGTAAATTAAAAAGGACATGTTTGGCTTTACACATACATATATACTGAAAAAGACTCTAAATTATGAGCGTTACAAACTTGAAATTATAAGCTTAATTATCTATTTTAAAAAATTTAAAAATTTTCATAAACTAAACACTAGTAACACCAGACGAACAGGAATAACAGGGTCTATCACGTATGTATGTATCATGATGCTTCCTTCACATTAAGATGTTCAGAATTGAAGTAAAAGCAGTAAATTTATACATAAAACTCTTAAATTCTCGCTAACACTTTCAATTTTGTATGAATTATGATTTAAGTAAAATTTTTATCATTTTGAGTGCTATTGTTGGGCTTAAATATTAAAGAATTTAATTATTGTAATTCGTGTATATGCTTAAAATTGACATGAATTTCAACCAGGCTTACCACCTGTCCGGTTTTCAACCGGACTGTTCGATTTTAGAGTGTCCGGGTGGAAGACGAGACCCCAAACAGACATTACAGTATCCGGTTTTTCATAAATACTTTAATCAAAAACAATAAACTCGAGAAAACTTAGTAGCCATTAAAATGAAAAACTGTAATCAACTGTAAAAACTTTATTAGAGTAATGCATTGAACGAGCTTTCAGCTCATCTCATATTCACATGAGGGCCAAATTCTCCCACATTTGAATAAATCTGACCAATTTTAATGCTTGTAACTGTAATTAGAACTAGTATTAATCAAAATTAAGGAACATTTTTCTATGAGTTTTAAATAATCAGAGCTTTTTAAATAGTCAATGTTTGTAATTCTTGTAATGCAAAAGTTGTCAAATCTAAGGGTCTAATAATGAGAGCAAAAGCGCTCCATTATAATAGTTCCTTATTTTAAGTAACTTTGTGAAAATAAGTCCACGAAAATAAGTAGAAGTTTTTATTAAAATAAAAAAAACACCTATAAAAACATAGAATAATAACTAAGAATATTGAGTTCTTCAATATTCAATTTGATATTCTCCAATTTCATATTTAATTTTATTGAAGAAAGTTTTCAAAAGTACTAATATTACACGTTTAATACAAATACACAGTTAATTTTAAAAGTGTTTTTAAAAGTAAATTAATATTTTTATGAATATTTTATTTATTTCTATCGAAGCGATACTTGAAGATAATTTTATTTTCCACGTCATTATATTTCTGGGTAGATCTGAGGAGTTGCGCCTAGAGTGGTTCTGACACACCACCTCCAAGTGTGATACATCGTTTGATTCAGTTCGTCAAACTGAGTTCTTTGAGACCAGACTTGATCCGATTCTGACCACTTTCTGACCAACTCCCGACAGGTCCGGCCAACTCCCGAAAGTTTTTTCCGATGAGTTCTCCTAATCATTCTGAGTCCATTGATACCTCACTTGACCAGATTAGACCACCCAAACCTCCTCAATTCAACATTAAAGCATTTTGCACTCAAGAGCCAAGTACACAGAATTAACCGAATGCAGAGGCCCTTTAGCGTGACCTAGGGATCACCGCGAGGAGGTGGGCTTGACTTGATTCCCAATACAAGCATGAACACAAAATTAAACGCAGACAATATTTTTTATGAGTATTTACACATGAATTTTATATTTTTATTTTTAAGATTTTTTTGTATTTTTGAGAATTTTTAATTTTTTTAATAAGTTATTTTACATATACTTACACAGGCATAATTCTTTCCCAATCATCTACTAACAGTTCTAAATTAGGTATTATAGGATTAGGTCCTTGGTATACTCTAACTATATCACTAACTAATTTAGCATACCCATATTTCTAAAAGATTTTCATTTTTTAATCTTTGAAAACCTCATTAATATTTAATGAGGTGAAAAACTATTGTAAAATTTCATTGCAAATCATCTCTATGTGTGCTTTTCGATCAATATATGATTTTCATAATGATCTTGAAAGAAGAAGTTGTTTCTCCTCCAGAATTGAAAACATAGTCATACTTTTATTGAATAATTAAATATCAATTTAAAAAATTATTTCAATATAATCTAGATTTATGCTTAAAAACAGAGGGAATTTCTATACAATTATAGCTTATTGATAATGAAAGCTAATAAATATATTTTCTCGAAATTAAATTTTCTTGATTCTGAAGTCTTTTATATAAGCCATCATTTGATATTTAAACCAACAAAAATGATTCATTATATAAAAATATGTTTTGTCGATCAATCATTTTAACTGAATATGTGATGAAATAATTCTAAGAATTTGATGCAAATTGTGTTTGAAAATATATTTTTAGGTAAAGTTATAAGAGTCATCTTGACTTCTCTTATCTCTCTGAAAGGAAACGGTTAAAGAATTGTTGGTACAGATGAACTAGAATGCTTTGATAGAAGTCAAATTAGTCTTAATGAGTCGTTTAGATATTTCCCTCTTAAATGACTCAATTTGATTACAATTGTCTTAACGCTTGCATTCGATTCATGTTTTTGAAAAATACGTTAATAAAAACCCATTTGGAAGGCAATAAATATGTTATATTATTGAATCCGTCATAATTCATAGCTTTAGATAATATTCAAACTATGAATGTGTGCCAAATGACCTGCGAGTTTCAAATTGAAGCATATTTGGTTGAAACTGATAAATCTTCACATAACCAAAAATAAATATTATTTAGGCAAATAGGGGTGATGGAGGTCATTTATTAATTTTTGAAGTTTGGTTTCCGAGCTGTTATTTTATTACATTATATTATTTTATTCAATGCACCATTTGTTTTAAATCTTAATTAAATTTTTCATATTAAACACTAAATTACAATTTTAGCATTTTTAATGCAATTTAAAGAACTGTAATATAATATTCAATTGGCAAGAGTTTATCACACCGTAGAGAAAGTGTGGTATTTAATATAGTTAAAGGTCCAGACTGGCTAAAGTTGCGCACTGAGAGATACAAGCTGTTTTATGAATCAAATAACTTGTATTTACAGTTCGATATATTAAGATTTTAACACTATATATCTTTATTGTTTTTATTATGAATCTCATACAAAAAATTATTAGTCAGTATTAGTCAGAAAAATTCAACTAAAAATCCAAATCAGTCTTCAAACATTTAAACTTCTTGTAGGGCTCCCAACTCAAGCACACTCTAATCCTGGAGAAAATATATCAAAGGAGGAACCCTCATATACTGTGTCAGAAATTTAAACTTGATTTTTTCCAAAAATTTTATTTGTTAAAAATCAGTACTATTGAACAAACTTTTAGAGATGATCTTAAAATAGGGTGACTACATCACCAGATTTGAGCTGGACTGTCCAGATTTCAGGATTATGATATTTTTTTAGTATACTGTAAGAAATTGTTGGCTGTGTTCAAGACGAAAGTTTGCCCTCCTGCTGAGGTGTGATATTTTATTCAAATGTAACTTAAATTGAGTGCATGCTCCTATGTCGAACACCATTTGATCATTTCATGACTCTTTAGAGTCTTTGGTCGACAATAGTTCAAAAGATTGGGACTTAGAAATAATAGCAAATAAAAAGCTAAGAACTGCTTAACTCTTCATTTTCAATTAATGTGAACATTTAATTTTGACTTATTTTTAATTTTAAAGTAAAATAGCAGAGAAAAATTTATATCAAAATTTAGTTTTTCTCTAATTTTTTTGCACTATATAAATTCATTTTTAATTATTTATAATTATATTTAAGTATATTTAATCACTTCCATTATTCATCTTTGTTTTGAATAAAATACGATCTTACTTTTAAATTTTGTGTCTTGATCAAATGGTGTTCGACATAAAAACATGCACACAATTTAAGTTACATTTAAATAAAATATCACACCTCGGCAGGAGGGCAGAATATCGTCTTGAACACAGTCAAAAATTTCCTATAGTATAAGAGTCCTCCACTTTACTTTTGAGAAGTTTTGATGAAAATCTGTAAAACTTTACCTTGATCCCCCTTCAAGATGTTTTTCGTCCAGATTTGGGGCTTCACAGATGTGATAAACTTTTTTTTGTATTTAAAGATACCACTTCTGTTTATCATTAAAATTATAATTTGAATTTTTGGATATGAATTGAATTATTGAAAACTCACAGTATAACTGAAACTGTATCCTTTACAAAATAGATATAATTTTAATGTCCTATAACAGAATTAAATTACATGTATTGAATTCCTCTT
This sequence comes from Camisiidae sp., assembly GCA_034696325.1. Taxonomy (NCBI): domain Eukaryota; kingdom Metazoa; phylum Arthropoda; class Arachnida; order Sarcoptiformes; family Camisiidae; species Camisiidae sp. The sequence continues at coordinate 6,079 of JAQFZT010000824.1, forward strand.
AACTGTAATTATGATTCCAATATCTGATAAATAATTATAGTATTTGAAAAACAATGGATTCAGAACTGTAAACTAAGCAGTGAGTAACTGTTTTCTCACTCAACACCCCAGTGCGCACCTTAGCTAAATTAGCGTTTCCAGCTAAAGAGCGCAACTTTAGACGTAGCCTTTAAAGGTCTTAAAGTAACTATTTAGACGACTTTGAAAACTCATAATTATAAATATTTAACCTAAATTAGCAAATATTGTATCTTATTAAAGTCCATTCATTTATCTATCTTTTGGTATAAGTTTTATTGTAAATACTTATGATTTAAATAGTTTAATTACTTTTGATTTGATTGCATTTTAACGCGATGTCTCCAAAAAATGTTTTAGTCAAATATTTTAGATATTTTTTATTTTTAATCAAATTTACGTAATTATAAATTTTATTTTATTTTAAAAATTAAACTTTATTCTTTATTCAGTTGATATATAACAAAAAGAACGCTTATATTTTTAAATTTTATTTGCTAAAAATTTTGAATTTTTGACAATGACTGACATGTAAAATGAAAAAGCAAATCATTTTATAAATCAAGTCAAGTTTTAATACAAGTTTAGCATTGATTTAAATTGGACAAAAATAATTAAATAACATTTTTATAAATATCTCAATATATGATACAAGGATAATGTGAAAAGCATAACAGTCCATCTGAATTTAGCTATGATTCCTGAATTACACATTGAATAACTCTCACAAAAATGACTTCCAGACTCGTTGATAATTTGATTGAAAGAATTGGAAAACTGACTCGTTAACGATTCATCACAATTGGCAGCATTAACCATATTTATTAAACATTCAACAATCTAGCCAATAGCACAACAGGCTTTTTCTATATTGCTTAAATCAGGTTTAAGATGATTCGAGATCTTCGAGGTTTGAGTCTTAGGCCACATTCAGAAAAAGCTAATTTGGTAACAGCTTCCGTAAATTTCTGCGACACATTTGTATCTTGTCGTCTAGAGATTAATGAGACTAACCTTAATAATATAAAAAATTTAAAGTTTTGCAAGTTTATAATACCAAAATTTCGTTGAAGTTTAAGCATAATTGATAAAGAAATTGAAGAATTTTAAAGCAAATTAGCATTAATTATCTTATTAGAACATTGATTATTTAATAATTTGTTATTTACAACATAATAAATCAATAAATTGCAATTCAATTTTTTTAAAAAGAAAATGCATGTATTATACATACATACATGAGCAAAAAATCATGTATTTTGCCTACGCTATTTATGACATATTTTAAAGAAGCAAAAGCGTAATATAAGGGGAGGGGTCCACGAAAGTGCAACTTTAGCATTACGTTATTTATGCATATAATAGCTAACAGTTATGACATTGAAAAATATAAACATTGAAAAGTGAGTGATTGTCAATCAATGATAAGTTTAGATATTTTCTCACTTATCTAATTAATAATATTGATTTCATGTACAGAGTTTGTTTGTAAACAAAACTCATATTTAAATGTTGAGCAAAACATAATAATCATCAAAATTGGTGGTATTTGTTCTTCAAATTTGATAATTAATTAATAAAAACAAAGTCATAATAAGTGATCACTGAATGAGAGTTAAACATGAATAAAAAAATAGCTAAAATCTATGTATTATTAAAGTTGCCTCAAATGTATGAATACATGAAAACTCATTTGAGACGTGATTAATGATTAATTTATAACTGCAACCAAATCACAAAATGATTAAATTTCGTAATAAATGGAAAACAACTAATAACACAATAAATATAATAATAATAAGCAATCAATTAATGATAATTGTATGTGTCTTAATATGGAGTTCATTAACGTTTTGTTCAGCAATTATAAGCTCAACGAATAGTCCGAAGAAAGGATGCGATAAAGAGAGAAAAATATACGGAATTAATAATGAAACTTATGGTGTGATAAGTGATGGGCCGAAGGACTACCCCATGGATTCGCACTGCGAATGGCTTATCACAACACAACATAATAATAATCATAAAACACAAACCCATAGAAAATACATTACATTAACATTCATTGAAATCGAGACCGAATGCAGTTATGATCACATCTATGTATTCGACGGATCTTCATATGAAAGCGATCTTTTGGGCAGTTTTAGTGGTAAAACACTTCCAATACCAGTAACAGCGACCTCGGGATCAATGCTTATACTATTATATTCTGACACTAATTATGTATTACAAGGATTTGTCGCTCAATACAGTATTACTGAGTGTCCCATGAATTGTAGCGGTCATGGACTTTGTCTCCACAATCAGTGCAGTTGTCATCAGTTCTGGACTGATATCGCGTGTGATTTACAGTTATGTCCACACAATTGCTCTCAAAATGGCGTTTGTATTTATGATACCTTCAATCCATTCAACAGTTATTGCAATTGTAGTGAAGGATTTGCTGGAGAGTCATGTAGTTATACGTTAATCAATAATAATTTAGATTATATTTCACATAACAATAGTTATAATATTAGTAATAGTTATCATAGTTATAATAATAGTCACAATTTTGATGGTTTCGATTCAAACAATACTCAGATTGAAAATGAATGGCATTTGCTTTCATCGAATAAATACATATTCCCTTCACGTGCGGGACACGCGTCTGTTTACGAGCCCTTAACTGACTCTATCTATACATTTGGCGGAAGAAATTTTGATTTAGTTTTCGGTGATTTATTTAAATTTGATTTCAAGTCTAATAAGTGGACAAATTTGACATTAAAAGCCATTACAAGCAATGCTTCTAGTCTTCATCCAAAAGGTGTGTGGGGACACCAAATGGTATACTTTGATAATAGTATAGTAATGTTTGGAGGAATTTTCTCGAATAGCATACTCTCTAATGAGCTCTGGAGTTATGATATCTGGAGAAATGACTGGCAATTAAAAGCAATCAATAGTACAAAAAGTGTGCCGACAATAGCTCTGCATTCGTTAACATTAGTTGAGAACCAATGGCTCTATGCATTCGGTGGTCGTCTAGAAGACGGATCTTTTTCTAGTAATATCTATAGAATTAATATATTGGAAGGGCTTAAGGATTGGGAAAGAGTGGAACCGATCGGTGGTAAAGCATTAGACAGACGTCTGGCAGGACATACGGCTGTATACGACTCAACCACAAAATCGATTCTAGTGTATGGGGGCGTTTCTGTAGATTACGCACGATTTAGTCGACTGAGTGGTCAATTACATGCATTTCATGTGGAAAAGCGAATTTGGACACGACTTCGGTTCTCAACTAGTGAAGACTCATTCGGAATATCACCTGTCCCACTCGAACGAGCATTTCATTCAGCTATCATAATAAATAGTTATCTATTAATATATGGCGGATATACTCATAGACACTCACGCGAAGAAGTGTGTTATGACAATTCGTTTTATTTGTATAGTTTGAAATGTCATAAATGGATCAGTTTTAAGAAAATAACAGAAGATTCACATAATTTCACGGCTCGTGACGGAGTCTTTTCTCATACATTCCTAATGCGTAATAATACAGCTCTTATTCTGGGCGGATATAGCGGTACAGTTCGTAACCAACTGTGGGCTTATGTCTTGCCTCAAGTGATCACAAGTGTTGATCCACAGATTTGTGGTATTCATCGAAAACGTGCCAATTGTTTATCTAATCCATTGTGTGGTTGGTGTGAAAGGAGTGAAGAAGCATTTTGTTTGCATGGCTCGCGTCAATCTGAATGCAGTACAAGTGGTGCGAGCTTTACAAGTGACACCTGTCCAGGTGTTTGTCCACTACTTCCTGACTGTTATAGTTGTTTAGGTTGGAATCAATACAACACATCATGTTTATGGTGTGTGGGATCAGCTCAATGTTATCAACAAAACGATGATAAATCAGTCCCATATTCTTGTCGAACAAAGAGATCCAGTTCTGTATTATCAATGAATAGTCGCTCAGCTTATGCCTGGTGGGGATCAAATCCAATCATCTTAAAGGGTTCTCTATCTGAATGTCAGTACCGAAACTTTCGACCGGGACTTACAATGCTTAAGTACAGGTATCCCTCCAATTGGTCACAACCGGACGAAGTCACGATTATTAACCAAACATCAGAACATGTGATATTTCATCAGGAATTTTCAGGTGAACGCGAATCTCAATCTGATAGTGCTGTAAATGTGGCCCGAATTCTCGGTTATATTCATCCGTTGGGCGCACAGCCATTATCTGAGAACTATTTGCGTCTATTTATGGGTTCGAGTGGTTCACAAGCAATACTTAAAGTGAGCTCCGACTCAAGTGAATCATCTCTTGAATTGTCTGCTAATCACACGAGCACTTCATATATAAGAACTGAAGCCCATAGAACTGATAACTCAAGAATATTTAGCGACACTTCTATTAATGACAAGTTTTTAATCGATTTCATAGTGAATATCCCTATAAAATCTGCCACAACTTTCACCGAACCCGACACTATGCAACTGGTTTGGAACGCATATCCAGTCTATAGAGAAGTTTTAAGCTATGAATTTCTGGAGCCCTTCAGAAATGATTCTCAATGTAAAACTTTAGGAAACTGTTTGTCATGTCTGAGTAACTCAGGCTGTGGTTGGTGTCAATCAACCAATACATGTATGATTCGTATACAGTCTAATCAAACTGATAGTACCGGTAGTATTGATAGCAATTGTTATAATTCTGATGGAGAGCAACAGTATTTAGTTTTGGAATCATCTCATTGTGAGCTATGCTCTGATTTTATATATTGCAAGAACTGTGCGTTTGTTCCTCACTGTGAATGGTTAGTAGAAGAGGCACATTGTGTCAGAAGAGGACGATATGAAGACGCAGTCAGACATCCAAATATGTGTCCTTTGGATTGTCATGAGAGAAGGTCATGTGCTTCATGTCTGGGTGACCCGGGACGCTGTGCGTGGTGTCAACAAACAAATACATGCTTTCTATTCTCTACTTATACCACATCTTTCATGTTTGGTGGCTGTCAAGAATGGATAGATGAAGACCATCACACACACCATCACTCACACCTTCATTCACATCACACCACTGAAACACTTCCGTCTAAAACAAGTCAAACTAACTTTCAGTGGTGTAGAGATTGTACAAAACATACTACTTGTGTGTCGTGTTTGACTGATCTTCGGTGCGGATGGTGTTCGCTAACTGTTAATCCAATGATAGGATTGTGCACTGAAGGAGATTTCCATCAACCGAATCTCAAATGTCAAACTGCTATCAATTCAAAGTTTGGAAACTCGAGTCAATTGGGAGGCAATCAATCTGTTTGGAACTATCACTCATGTCCTGATGTCGATGAATGCCAGTTAGGTCTTCATAATTGTCACGTGAACGCCACGTGTCGAAGTAAGTCATCCAATGTTTTATACAAATAAATTAAATACATGTTTATGAGACGAGACATTCAATACTTGGGAGGAACTCAAAATGTACTCTTTAAGTGTTGAATAGGGTTTAAGACTCCTGTGCGCCTGGAGTTTATTTCAAATTGGAGGGCGTTCTAAAACAATAGTCTTCAAATAAGAAAAGGGTTCATAGAAATATTTCTTTTATATTTACAACTGAGTAATAATTGTTTTCACTTGAGATTTTCATTATCATAATTCTATCAAACTATTGATTATACTTAATGAATGACTGAGAGTTAATCGATATTAATTCATATCTACAGTATTTTCCTTATAAACTCATATCTTTAAACATTTACAAACTTGTTATCGTTAGAAATATTCTTTAAAAGTTCAAACATTGACTTAAGTTTTTATGAATAACACTATAAAAGTTATATATTTTGCTATTGATTAGACTTGAGCCGTTATATTATTTAAAAGCTTAAAAAAGTACATTTTGATTCCTAGTCGACAATTAACTGCACTATAACTGTATAAATAATCGAAAAAATAATATAAATTTTTAATACTTTACAATCAGATACCCCGACATCATTCAGTTGCACATGTAATTCAGGTCACAAAGGAGATGGAGTGACCTCTTGCTTACGAACTTGTGATGTGCAATGCATTCACGGATATTGCTCTGAATCTCCAGAATATTACTGTATTTGTGAACTGGGCTGGACTGGAATCGATTGCAGTACTAATTGTTTATGTAATAACCACTCGACATGTACTAAAGGAGTGGCCATTTGTGATAAATGTCAAGATTGGACAGAAGGACAGTTCTGTGAAATATGCAGTAAAGGAAGTTTCGGTAACGCAACTAATTCGCTAAGTTGTCAAAAATGTAGCTGTAATGGACACGGAGACCCCTCCAGAGGATTATGTGATCCCAATACTGGTCATTGTTTTTGTATTGATAACACCGAAGGTATTAATTGTGAGAGATGTAAATCAGGTTATTTCGGAGACCCCAGAAATAATGGCAAATGTTATTTGGAGTGTCTGTCGCGTGGACTCATTTTTGATGCCAGGAATGGCTCGTTTGGCAGTAAAGCTGGTTATATAACAACCGGTAGTTCTTTACAGATGTACTGTCTTTGGATTTTTACAATCCACCAGACATTAGACGTAAACAGTTTATACTCATTAACCAGATCTTCAAATTCAATAACAACACCTTTGAGAATTCCGATCGCTCTAACTATTGAACGTAATATGAAGGTCAAGTGTCCCGACAGTAATATCCAAGTCTATGACGGAGTTCCAGATTTCGTGGCTTCGGGAGCGTTGAGGAAAAAACTAGGCTATTATTGTGGCACTGATTTAGAAAAAGATATCCATTTAGTCGCTTATTCAGGATTTCTAACTGTCTTTTTTGAAAGACATGATCCAAATCAAGGGTTCAACGCCTCATTTGTGCGTTTGGATTGTTCTCATTCATGTTCATCTCTTAACAATAGTGAATGTCTTAATAATTTGTGTAATTGTTCTGAATGTCAAACACATCGAACAAATGCGTGTCCGAACAACTGTTCCGCTGAACAAAATCAGGGATCTTGTGATCTGATGAATGGTCGGTGCGTTTGTATGCCTAAGTTTGGAGACAAAGACTGTTCACTAGCTTTAACACCAAATCGTCTGGTTTGGTCCACTCTATTCAACTCAGAGGCTGTCTCACCATTCCTGCCATCGCTTGCAATATATTTGCCACGAATGGGACACTCTTTAGACAGCAGTGAGACCGCCCTCTGGTTATTTGGTGGCTATTCTAGTATTCGTGGGCAAGTGGCTGATATGTTTCGGTTTGATCTGATATCTTCGCGATGGGAAGAGATAAAGGCACCAATACGTAAACGCGATGGTCATCCACAAGCGCGACATTTTCACGCCACAGCTCTTATCGGAGACTATATTTTCTTATACGGAGGTCTCAGTCAAGTCAATGGAGTTTTAGCTGATTTCTGGTGTTTTAAGATATCTGAACAGACGTGGACTAAATTGGCGACCATTTCAGACATTCCAGCGCTTGCGGGACACACATTGACTGCATTTGATAATAAACTAATACTAATAGGCGGTTACTCTTCAAGCTATGGGTTTTTGGAAAAACAATTTGAATATGACGTGACTGAACACGAGTGGAAAATATGGAGCACTTCAGGGGCGTCTCCGACGGGTATTTACGGACACTCAGCTGTATATCATTCACAATCGTCCAGTATTTACATATATGGAGGCATTGCATACGATGTCGACCGAACCACCATTTCTGGCCATTTATACGCCTTATATCTGACAACAAAAGTTTGGTATCGATTGCCATCTGATGAACAAATAAATCCAATTGGTTTTAGACCTAAAGCTCGCTATTTTCACGCATCAGTTTCTACAGAGTTTTATATGATTATAATCGGCGGTCGAAATAATGAGTCCAATATTATAACCCATAACTCATTATATGCTTATATTTATAAATGCAATAAATGGATTTCATTAGAAATGGACTCAATTCTCATTAGTGGTGAAGCCCCAGCGCCTGCGGTCGGCCTTTCGGCAACTCTACAAGAATACAATCTCTATATATTCGGCGGATCTAACGGTCAAACACTTGGAAATCTAGTCCGACTCTCATTACCGAAAGACTTGTGTCAACTGTTTTCTCATTCAAGACTCGGATGTCTTCGACATATCGGATGTTCGTATTGTGCCGCTTATGAGAATGGAGTCAATCGAACCTTTTGCTATTCACAAGACTCAAGTATACCTTCGAGTTGTTATAACCCAAAGGGAGCCTCAGAAGTAGCTCAAGGAATCGCTTGTGGTGTAGATCTGCTGGAAAGGCGAAACTGTTATCAATACAATGATTGCACAGATTGTGTTGCCGTTTGGCCAATATATAGCTCAATACGACAGGTGTGTCAGTGGTGCTCAAACTGTCAACAGGGAAGATGTATACCATCAGGTGCTTCATGTGAAAGAGAGACTGAATGCAATTTACCACAAAGGGTTGTCACTCAACCACATTTGTGTCCTTTAATGTCATGTTTAGCGTCTGATTGCGAGAAATGCACTGCAATGCCGTCTTGTATGTGGACTCGACAGGTGTTACGTTCATCAGAATTGGGACACACTCTTAATGTAAAGCCTATATTTGATTGGACTTGTGTTAGAAAGATATTACAAGACGCGTCTTCTTTTCCCGTGGAGTCAATGCCTCCTCTCTCATGTCCACCGCGTTGTCATCAATATATGAATTGCAGCACTTGTCTGGAGAGTGCGGGAGGAGAAGGCGGTTGGCATGAGTGCGCGTGGGCTCAAACTGCCCAACACTGTATGTCTCCCACCTTTGTTGGGCTCACATGTGAAGCAGGACTTTGTGGAGCTCTTGTTCTCCAGGGCTCTAGAGCCCAGTGTCCTATCAGTTGTAATCAATTGAAACAATCGGCTCATTGTCTGTCGAAACCACAGTGTGGGTGGTGTGCATTCAATGGCTCAAGAGTTGATGGAAGAGGTATTTGTATGGAAGGCGGACTTTTTGGTCCCAACGGAGGTATTTGTACAATAGGACAAGTGGTTGTGTTTGGACAACAATTGCCTTCAGATATCAATCAATGGTTTGCTCAATCGGATGGACACCCTAAATGGGCGTATTTGGAAAAACCTAAAGGTATTAGTTTTGCATCTGTTTTACATTCCATTGAAATAAATGTGTTTAAACTACTTTTCACTCTACAAATGTCTTATCTGTTTGTTTTTCAATTAAGAAAATGAATGTCTTAATGGTCATCACACTTGCGATGAAAGACATGAGGAATGTGTTGACCTCGAGGATGGGTTTATGTGTAGGTGTAAACCGGGATATATAATAGAAGGCAATCAATGCAAACCCACTTGTAATCAGGGCTGCATTTTTGGTACTTGTATTGCACCTGATGTTTGTCAATGCAATTTTGGTGAGTTTTCAATGAGAACTACTTTTACTGTAACTTCTATTTGAATTTTACTCAATACTAGTGTTGTTTCGCTTAATTTAAGATTAAGACAAATGAAAAGCCATGAAATCAATTCGCTTTAACTTAAGACTAAGTGAGCAAAGTTAAAAAAATTCAACTAAGTCTAAGCAAAATTAAAAGATTTTTAAATTAAGACTAAGTCAGCTAAATTGAAATTTCTTAAGCGAAACGAAGCAACACTACTTTAAACTAATTGTACTTTCAGTAGAAGTAGTTATGAGTTATTTAATTAACAAATTTAACTATTAATTGACTAATAGGTTATATCGGTGTTGACTGTTCGCTGGCGTGTGAGTGTAACGGACACAGCAATTGCGCTGGAATTAACAGATTAAGTGATTGTCTTGAGTGCCAAAATCATACACAAGGACTGCAGTGTCAAAAATGTAAACCCTTTTTCGTGGGCAATCCCATCAACTCTGGGAAGTGTATCTCATGTAAGACTTACTGTAATTCACACACAGAGATCTGCTTAAGCCCTGACCTGATCAACTCTAGTAGTAGTTCACTATTAAACACAATGACATCAATGGAAGATCTTTCAGATATAGTAGAAGAGGGACCGGTCTCTGAAGCCATTTGTCTTAATTGTCAACATAACACACACGGAGACAGATGTGACTCATGTATTCCCGGTTTCTTCAAATCAACTGATAATATACGAGACGGTTGTCGACCGTGTCATTGTCACAGACACGGAGACATGTGTTCACCACTGAATGGTGAGAATTGCAACTGTCATAACAACACTGAGAATGACAGGCAATGCAATCAAAAGAATAGTAAAAACCTAATGACTCCCTGTTGGCAATTACAGTGCTCTAAATGTAAAGAGTACTTCTTAGGCGTTCCCACTAATGGTCATCAATGCTATCGACATATGTTTTTAGATAAGGATTACTGTTTAGATCCCAGTACTCAAGAAGAATGTTCGCGTACACCAAATAAATTGCTTTTTGGCAGAACTGTATTCTTTGCAGTACAACCGCGTTATATGAATGTTGACATCAGAATAGTTGTTGATGTGACCAAAGGAGGTGTCGATTTCTTCTTATCTTCAAAAGAAGACACTTTTGTTATTGATGTCAATAAGACAACAGGTATTCATTACGTTTGGTTGGATAAGAAGTATTCCAGTGATATTAATAGTAATAGTGGAGACGATTGGGATAGTCTTCTATTGAAAAAAGAATTCTTATTCAATGATTCGTCTTATGGTATATTGTCTTCACAAATGATGAATAGTTCGCCACTGAGTAGTGCTCAACACACTGGACCTGCACTCAAGTTAAGACATCATTCGGCTCATGATTTGCTACATTACTTGACAATAACAGATCCCAACGAATTCCTAGTGATACGTAATCTCCAGAATCGTTTAGTTATAACAATTCCACAAGAAGTTCATGATCTGAGAAGTACTCGATTTTATATGGTTTTGAGAGGAGTCGGTTCCACAACTATAATGCATACTTACGGCAATCTATTCTTCCGTCAAGACCAGAGTCGTATAGATCTATTCGTATTTTTCAGTGTATTTTTTTCTTGTTTTTTCCTATTTTTGGCCGCATGTGTTCTGGTCTGGAAAATAAAACAAGCCTTTGATATGAGACGTGCGCGACGTCTACACGCAGCCGGTATTCAACTTTCATTTATTATACGTTAACTTTGATTAACATTTTTGTTCTGTTTTCATTGATTAGAGATGAAGAACATGGCCAGCAGACCATTCAGTGCTATTCTCTGTCACATCGACTCTCATTCAGATCCCGATGACTTTGAGTTCGCTCTCTCTTCGCCTACACATCATCTTCAGACGAACGTTAAGAAAGGCCGTGGATTTCGGTTTAAAGGCAGTCATTCGAGTCAGTATTCATTTTATGGATTTAGTATATTTCGAAAGTCAAAGTTAAATCAAAAGTTTTGAAATCATTTCGCTTTAGCGAAAGCCAAATCAAAATTGAAAACTTCAAATCAAATGATTTGGTTTTAATTATTAAAATAATTATTAATTTTTATTGATTTTAAGGTTTAAAAGATTCGCCTAAAGCTCAAGTTTATCCTGAAATCATTGATAAGTATCTGATACGTCCGGTGGCAGTTGAGCCCACCTCTGATGGACACTCATGTGTGGTCACAACACTTGTTCAACTGCCCGGTGGCTCAACAGCTCCAATACGTATGTCTTTGGCGTCAACTCTGGTGTCAGTTCGCGGTTCACATCATATTCTGAATGCTAACCATCACTACAGCAGTAATAATGTGTCGTCAGTCGGAGCAGGAGTTTGGATGAGAGCAGCCATGAGAAGGAGAACACACATCCAGTTCTAGTCATTTGTTCATTATTTAACTCAATTTAACTTTACTTTAATCTGTGATAATGTTATAGTTTAGCCATTTTTTAGAATTTTCAATAATCAAATGCTAGTGTTTTATTAGTTCCTCAATTGAAATATTTTTATTTACAAACAAAGAGTTATTTAATTATTGTAAATAAATTGCTAATAAATTCATTGACTAATATTTACTTCTTAGACATCACTTTTAGTTTTATAGATTAAATGATTATAAAATCTATCGTTTTAACAAATAGTATATATTTTTTGTCTCAAGTTTATTATTGAACAAAAGTTGTTGAAGTTGTTTTGTTAACAAAAAATGAATGAGAATACAACTATTCTATATCGCTATCACTTTCAACATGATTTTAATGACAATCCTCAAGAATAACTTGATCGCAACATAATTATCGCTTAAATTGATTGTTTGCAAATTAGTTTGAACAACTCAAAAGCGTTTAACTACACAATTTTGTGGTGATCTTTTGAGTGAAATTCACATTAATTTAAGAAAACATGCTCAATGCAAGCACTCGTTGCTGGAGTTAATAATATTTAAGTCAAAATATTTCAATATTTTTGATGACTCAAGTGAATTTTAAATTTTTTTTCACCAAAAAAATTCAGAATCTTACAAATCTTAGAATCTTATATTTATTAAGTGCTCGGTTATTCCATCCATAGGTCATAGCTATAAGAATATAATCCAAAACTTAAAGATTGCTAAAATTTATCCTTTCTTTTTCATATACTTTTTTGCTAACATTGAATTCAAACTCAATTAATGATTCATTGAATAAAATTTTCATTTTAATATCAAGTTGGATAAGAATTATTTTGAAATAAGTTTCAATTCATTGATAAGTTAAAAAGAATTTATTGAAATTAATTCAAATTTACAGTAAATTTGTCAGAACTATCTTTTAATAACATTTGAAATTTTCATGGAATATATTCAGTCAAAATAATTCTCGTCAGAGTTAATGCTCATAACAATGAACTTATTATTCAAGATAAACGATGTTTCAAGAATGCCATTCACTTGAACTAGAATAGAAAACTTCAAAACTTGAATGATAGTGAAGTTTGCGTCCTGATAACTATTAATTATTGATACAATTTGTTGACCAGAAAGATCGCCTGAATGATCTTCACCTGTGATTTCTGCAACAGCTGTAAATTTCGCCTTTAAATCATCTATTTTATTAACGAATGATTCTATTTTGACAGATGAATCGGGAGGTATTTCCACTGTTTTCTTTAAAATATATTCATTTGCATCAACTATATCTGGACTTTTTTTATTACTTGATGGCTTCAGTTCAAAGTTTGATTTGAAGCTTTCAAAACCACCACTTCTTGTTACAAGAGTTGGTAGTCTTTTACTGATTGAGACATCAACAAAATATTTTAAATTTTGATCAAATTTCCAGTCCAGTGACTCATTAATTGGTTTTTTGGTTAAGATTTCATGTGTTATCTTTGTAGGACTTGTATTATTGATATAAATTGGTGAAATCAAATTTATTTGAGTCAAATGATTTTGAACTGTTTCGGAATCCAGTGTTTCATATGTGAAATTATTTATTTTTGCGTATAACTTTTTGGTGGGAATGAAACTAATATAAGCAATTTCTCGCTCTATTGATGTGTCCGAAATAGCAGCTAAAGCTTTTATATTATAATCGTACACATCTAAACTTATAACAGACAAATTATATTGAAAATCGAAATATGTTGCTTCAATATTTACAAAATTTTTTTCTCGTAAAACTAATCTCATTTTTGTTACTTTTTGAGAACTTTGACTCAAATCCATAAGAAAGAAATAGTCAATCCAAAATAGCGTTATATATTGTCCTGTCTTGACGTTTTTGATTTGAACATCATTATCAGAAGGCTCGATAACGAATAAATACCACTCATCATCAATCGATTCGTTATAACTGTCACTGGTAAGGCCGTAAACTTTTTGTTCACTTGAAAAATCACGACTTGTCCCATCCCAACGTATGTAGAGTCCAGTTATATCTTTGAGATAATAATATGTTCCGAATGTTAAACCGGTAT
>JAQFZT010000825.1:0-19971 GCA_034696325.1 Camisiidae sp.
ATATGAGTTGCAAAGACTAAAATCATCAGTTGAATACAATAAGTAATGTTGTTATAAAACAATAATAAAAATACCCCTAAATATTTATTAAGAAAGTTTACTTTTAAAAATGAATTCGTAAATTATAATATTAATTGAATAATTAATTAAAATCGAATAACAATTAAAAAACAAAAATTTAAATAATATTAGCAATATCTCATAAATAAATTAAACACTTCGATAATAATGACATACAGAAATTATTGAACTTACATTTTTTGCATTTATTGAACACTTGAATAATAATAATATTCAGAAATTATTAAATAGTTTTATTAACTGAACACTTCAATAATAATAAAAGTTTGGGTTCAAGGGTTTAAGTGCAGATTTTTCAGTTTAAGGCTTAAAATTTTCTCTTAGTTGTGATTAAAATTTGAATGCAGGTCTTTGATGTTAGTAATTAAAAGATTTCTCTTATTAAAGATTAAAATTTTAATGCAGGAGTTTAATTGTGAGATATCTTTCGAAATGTTTCGATCTCATACATAGATATTAATATATGCATAATATTTAAATAAAATATGTTTTTTCTCAATTTTTGCAACTAATATTTTTCAAACGTTTAGTCTTTTCAACTCATATATGCAAAGAAAATTATTGGACACCCTTTAACTTATTTTTTGCCTTCAAATTACGGCTCTTTTCTATAGTTTTTTTACAGTATTCTTTCGTATTACGAAAAATTATTTGAGATATTTGTAAAATTATTTGATATTATTTGACATTATTTGATCAAATAAATTTATTTGAAATTATTTGATAAATATATAATTATTTGAATTTATTTGTTCAAATAATAATTCGTCTCTGTTCATATTTCAATGCTTTTGTGATTGAAAGTTGAACAGAAAAGTAAGAAGGACTGTAACTCGTGAAATGTAAGACTAGTTAACATTAGACATCAATCCGGACGTAATTTGAGTGTCATTTTTCTTATCAATCTATTCATTTCTGGAAAGCTCTACGAATATGTTTGTTTGCGAGGCATTCAGTTCATTATTCAAAATAAACGTTTTTATGAGTTTTTATTTACATATAATTTCAAATTTTCAGAGAATAATCATTCAAATTTCCATAATTTATTATATTTTAATTAAGTTTTCATTAAAGCAGACAATATCTGAGCGAAAAATTCAAATACAATTAACGGCAAATCTAAAGTAGATTCTGAGCGATTGAAATGTAATTCTGGAACTAAATAAGTATAACTATAAGACATCTGAAAATTTTGAATAAATAACTTATTATTTGAGGTGAGGGTAGAATTGATGTTAGGATTGATGTTAGGATTGATGTTAGGATTGATGTTTTCCTTTTAATAGTTTATCGCCACCAGTTTGAGAACTATTAGGTTCTAAATTGACAAAATGACTTAATCATAGTTTGATATACTCTTCAACCATAATTTCAAATCCGAACTACAATATTCTTCATAATAGTGCTAATTCAAAATTTCAATTTAATCTGTAGTAAATGCTAAACTTGAAAATCGTTTTTCTCGTATGCATAGATTTTTCATTTTGAACATTATAGCAAAGCATAGCATTCAAATAATATTATTTTATCCGATTTCTTGTTTATCAAAGATTCTGAGACTCGAAAACATTCTTTAAAAAGCTATTTCTTATTAAAGCTAAAAATAATCACTGAATAGATATTTTTGATTACATATAAAACATTTTCCTGATTACATTACAAGTTTATCTTATCCTATATTCTTTCTTTGGACTCATCCTTTTACCAAAATAATTGAATGTTATCATATGAGTTTGGGTTTTATGCCATTCAACTCAATTTCCTACTGATATAAATCAGTGCTAAACCAAAAACTTGATTATTTTTAGGGGTGAATACAACAGAAAGTAATTAAATTTTCATGAAGCATCTCCAACTCAACATTCAAAACCACTTCAAGTGTAACCAAATATTCAGATTTTCAGAAAAAGACGACTTTGTGAGAAATAATTTTCTATTATAATAAGAATTACAATTTTAAAGCATTATATTATTGAAAAATATAAAAAAATAAATCTCTTGTATATGAGATATGCTTCAAGTATTAGAAGAACTATTAGCAAAAGGAGCTTTTGCAGTATGAATTACAAAACCTATCGAGTATTGAGAACTTTATTATTAATTGAGTTTTAAAAAATATTTAACTCAACACTTAATGTTTGAAATCTCTTAAATCAATGAATCAACACTAAAGTTGAGCCAATTGTAAATTTACGAAATTTGCAGCCAAAAAAAAATAACAGCATTTTTTGGTGGAACGAATTCAAAACTTAAAAATATGAAGACCAGCAAAGAGTGCTTGAATTGAGCGTATTTTTCAAACCATGGAAGAATTGACTCAAAAGACTTGTAAATTGTCGAGTTGAACGCTTGTTAGTTCAAATTTATTTGCAAACCAACAATTCAAGCGCCAATTCTGTTGCTTCGGAAACTATTAGTATGGATTGGAATGATAATGATGTGGACAGTGATAGTGATATAGAATTAATTATTCATTTTAATTCATTAATTAATTATTTTACATGAGAATAAAACATACGCATAAATTTACGCATAAATTACACCTGAATCATAATTTACGCGTAAATTGCCAGCCTTAGTTAACATTTATTGCAATCAACAAAAACAAACAATATTTTCTTGCGATTAAAGGTTTTCTATTATTCTCATCTGTTATTTGAAAATAAGGCTCAGTCACTCTCTTCATGAATTTTTTTCTTATGATAAAATACTATTAAATTGATTTGAAAATAAAATTTGTGATCAAATGTGTGACTAATTGAATATGAATGACTCGAAATTTTTGAAATTGTGATAAAAAATAACATTATCAGATGAGATCAAATCCCTACTAATATCGTCGGAAAATAAGTTTAATTTTGTTTTTCTAATTTAAATTTAATTGTTGACAAGTTATAATACTTAGTAAGTCTTGTTTCATTCATACTTTTATCAACAAAAGTCTGAAATTTTAGTCAAAGCAGTCATAGAAATAATAGGCCTAAACTTTTTTACTAAAAGTCTTGAAACTCAAGCTGTGAAGAATTCAAATCTTCTCAATGCATATTCAATGCATATTTAATGCAAATTCTAGGGCTAAGAGTGATAACATTGTTCTTCAAATACATATTTTTAATTTCCTCGACAGACTCCAAAGTCCACATATAATTATAACATAACTCAAAGTTTTATCAGACGATAAATGTTTTTTGATTTCCGCATTTCTGATACCTTATGGGAATTGTACAGTATATTAGTTATGATATGGAAAATGTTTTATTAACTCGAAAGATAGTTTGTGCGCATTAAACCAGAGAGTTTCTTAATTTTGACTCTGAGTTATGTTTTCTCATCAAAAGTTTTTCATTCGATATTATTATTCAAAGTGATGTCTATCTTCCAAAAAAGACTAATTGTATATAAGTTTCAAAACACATTATTCGAGCTTTTTATAAGCGCTTCAAAACTTTCGCAAAAGAATTTAAATTCAATATCCTTTAATACAATAAGAAACATATCAATAAATTACATTTAATGGAAACTTTCAGACCAGTCATGATAACCATAGCAATTGATTTGATCAATTCATAATAAGACACTCAAAGAATGTCTGTAAAATTGCATTGGCGAACAATGACGAAAAAAATTGAGAATCTTTGATTTATTGTCACATTTGTCTTATATTTGTTTTTAAGTTTTTTAAACATTGACTAAAGATTTATGTTTTCCTGAAAGACATGTTAGCAACCTTTCAAGGGTTTGATCAACACATAGACATGGTTTTTCAAGACAATTAATTCTATAGAAGAGTGAGACTCAAATGTTATGGTTCTAACAAAACTCGGTTATAACTATTTTGTAGCTATACTTCACCAGAGTTCCAAACTGTGGTGTAGTTTCAGGTCAAAAGTTTCAGGTCAAAAGTTTCAGGTCAAAAGTTTTGGTCAGTTCAACTCCGTTCAAATCTGAACTAATCAAACAAATCCAAAATTCAAACAACAAATCCCTCATCTATTCTTTTGTAAATTCAAATTTTTAAATAGTACTCAAATTCTAAGAAATGGTTACAATAAAATTATAATATTATTCGTGACTGAATTTGTATAATTATCAGATTTTGCGTAATAATAATTATATAATATTTTGCTTAATCACAGAATTGTGAGCACAACATTCAATAATTGAGTACATATTTCAGCTTTAATTGAATTGACACATCCTATTGCGTTGATCTGAACAAAAGTTTTGTTGATTTAGCTGAAAGTTTATGAACAAAACAAATATTCTTATTGTATTAGTAAAAGTATTTATAATAAGAAGGAGATGAGTGGGATCCGATTCAAAGTAAAACATAGTCAGATCGATTTAAACGGCATACACCTCTAACTCAATATGCTTATATAAATCTATATGTACTTATATAAACATATTGAGTTAGAGGTGTCTGCCGTCTAAATCGATCTGACTATGTTTTACTTTGAATTGGAACCCACTCATCTCCTTCTTATTATAAATACTTTTACTAATACAATAAGAATATTTAATCTTCTGGTAAACTTTAGGCTAAAAACAATATGTTTATATCAATTCAGTTCAAGAAAGAAATATTCCTTTTAGAATTGACTGCAAAAGAAAACCTAAGAATATGTGAATGGATTGAATATTCCAAGCATTGAACTATTTTTTAGAAGTCTATAAATTATCAAAATAAAACTCATTGTTTTCATTGCAAAATATCCAAATCTGAATAAAAGGCTTCCTGATTGAGGTCTAATTCATACTATGGACTGAAACTATTGAAATCTTGACAGTACAGCTCAAATCTGAACATGTGACCAATCAATTCAGTTCTCATATTTTGCTAAATAAGAAAGTGAGTCCTGTAAGTGTGTGCACATTTTTAAGACCACAGAATATTCTTGCAAATTCTTTATTTAAATTAATAATTGAATTGAGATATTTTGAGTAAAGATTAATAAAGTTGAAATGAATACAAAAATTTAGGCCAATCGGCCGACAGATTACCGAGTTTGAGGCCAAGTATTACAAATAGAGGTGCGCATAATTATAAGATCCGATTTGCAATTAATTATACATTAGCTCTCATTTTGAAGTATAACTTCGAAACCTATATAAAGCATACTATCAATGGATTTTCTAAGAGTTGTCACTTTTGGTTCTCATTTTCAATTGCCCGAAGGGTATCAAAAGTGATCGTTCATTTTGTGAGCCAATTTTTCACAATTTTAGCCTTTAACCTTTAGCCTTTAGCCTTTTAGATTTTTAGATTCGCGCATTTTCTGCACAGTTTTTCAACTTATCAATTTTGATTGGAGGGGACCTTTTGTGGACAGAGAGCTCCTTTGGGTGAGGGTATGAGTTGAACCCTTTCTTACTTACAAGTAGTCATTATAAACCATAAGTCACACATCAAAAAGGGTCATCACATTGTTCACAACTACTATATGGGTAACTTTTATAACAGTCAAAACGAGACGCTTAACTTCACACAAACTTATCAATAGACTATTCATTGCATAACTTAAGGCTGACGTGAGTCTTATACTGAACCTAAACTCATATTGTCATTCAGTACAGCCCTAACTATCAATAGTCTAAAACGTATAAAAGACACATTAGTCTCTTCTCTCACTGATAATGTAGTGCTTAAAACCCACACATCACTTAAGGCTTTTAAGCCATTATTAATAAAGTGATCTAATTATATTTAATCAATCAATTATTTACCAGAAAGAAGACTTTGATTTGAAATGAATGCAGATAAATAAGTGATAAGTAATATTTAAGTGCAATACTAGGGATTGAAATGACTGAATTTGACAAAGTAAAGCTCTTCTAAAGAATTTTTGATATATAATTGATGTTTGAAGTTTGAACTTAGTGTTTAATTCAGTGACAAATGAGTTGTTGATTGCCTTAGAATGTTCCATTAGTTTCTATAACATGACAAGATTAACGAACTCCACAACCCAATCCTGCAGTTCATTAATAGTACCATATTTTCAGATTAAACATTAATTCGGCAAAAACTCCAATGGGTTCATATGATTTTTCTTCAAAAGATAACATTCTATAACAAGTTGCTTACGATATAAACTTCATACAACGAGTAATTCTTTAAGAAATTCATTTTATAAATGTAGTATATTTTTTATCTTTCATCTGCTTTTGTCAAAGGTTTAGAAGTTTAATCTCAAATAAATACTGTACTCTTGATTACACTAGTACTTCATTGAAGGATTGTGTTGTCCCTAACAATTCAGAAAATTTCAAAATAATGATAGACATGATTCTAAAATAACAATTCACTAAATCATTTTTTAATTGCAGTTCTTATTTAAATTTACAAATTTATTTATTTAAAATTACTTCAAATTATTCAATTGATGTGAACGTTTTGGATTAATGTTTATACTAAACTAATTTCAATTTTAAATAATCTTAAACTTTAAATTAAACAAAAATATATATATTTATATTTTAAATTTTCCAGAATGAGAAGCTATTTTGACATATAATGCTCATGAATAAAGATATAAACCAAATATACATCGAAATAATTATTTTCAGGAATATTTTTCATCAATTCGATGGAAATAAAAAGAAAAAAATTTGTTTAAAAACAAATAATATGGTCCCAAATATGGAAGAATGAGTTACAGAAATCTGAAGAATCAAACATTGAGTATGAATAATGAGGTGAGTAAAGACTCTCGAAAGAAAGTTTCTCTCAAGACTCAAGAGTGTTAACTTTCCGAAAACTCGACCTCTACTGCATAGTTTAAACTTGAAATTTTTCAATCGAAGTTATTCGAGGTTTTAAGTTTCAAAAACAATTATGAATATGCTATTCATAGAATAATGTGATGCATGCTATTATCAATCATTTCTCGTAGTTATTGGTTTTGATCATGATAAATAAGATATCAAATTCTTATGAATCATTAAAAGTTTCTTCACTACATTACTCAATAAAAGTAGTTAATCGTCTCATAAAAAGGAAGGCATAAAGTTTTGTGAAAGTTCTAGAGTCGCTTTCGAAGCTTAGCAGGAATTTTGACTTGAGAAATAAAATGACATTCATATCGCTTTCATACCATAACCATAAAATGGATTGTTATGAAAACCAGATATTTCAGAATTTATTTTATTGACAATTTTTATTTAATGACAAACAGAATTTCGTGATTTAAAGTTCAAAAATATAAATAAATAATCAAAATTAAATTTCATTTCATAATCCAATCAAATTTCAAGCTATGATTTTTAGCATTTTCTTTAATATCTCTTTTGAATTGTTATCGTTTCACACATTATCCATAGAATATAAGATTAAGTATTAAATAATAGATTTAAAAGTTAATTATAACTCAATCTATTGATATACCTGACGAAGAAGTCGAAAGAGCTTGAATTTAAAGATATATCGTATTTATATTTATAGTTTTATAGTTTTTTAAAAATGAATAAACTTTTGACTAAATTTTAAGAGTTTAAGAAATGATTGATTATGTAGTTTTAAGGAGAACTCTGTTGAATAAACTTGATGTGTATGAAAAAAGACAACCATTAACTAGATTGCAAATTAACCTTTCAAATTATTGGAACAGTTAAACACTTCTCAACTACAACAATGCAAAATTGTTTTATTGTTGACAACAGACAGATGGACAGAAAGTATAGACCTATATCTATATATATTCTCATTTGGTTACACCAGGAGTTTAAAAAAGATAGATTTAGAGCCAATGCAAATCTTGATGCCAAACATTCAAAAGATTCCCTTCGATTTTTCAGTATAGAATGTTTCTATCCTGAAAGTCCTTTATTATTCTGAATTCAACAGTATTTGACAGAAATTTCATGTCAGCAGAAATATTCTCAAACGACAAAACTTAAAAGAGCACCTCTTCTTAAGAGTATTTCAGCTCGAATTTTAATCATTTGAACAAAATGTCTAAAAATAAGCTTAAGTTTTGAAAAGAATTCAAGAGGTGTTGAATCAAAGGATTACATTATATGAAATACGATACAATTGACATTTCAATAAATAGTATTATTTATAGATGTGTTTCGAATACAAATACATTATTTTTTCAAATCAAAATTCTTGGCTTTCTTTACTTAAGTAATAATAGGAAATCTCAGTTTTCTCGAGGAATTTTTAAGAATCATTTGGAAGTCTCAAAGCAGTAGAGAATAAGTTCAGGTTTAATAATTCAAACATAATATTGAGAATTTTGCTGATCTTAGCATTTCCCATAAGAGTATAAAAATAGCCCAAAGATCTAGACTAAGGTTTTTCACTTAGCTTTTATCTCAAATCAATTGCTTAAAATTTTTATATAAAAAAAGTTTATATTACTCTAAATCAATTTTAATGTAAGACATATACTATGTGTATGAGTTATGCTTACCATTGATTGAATTGAAACAGATCAATAAAATATTTATTATTATTCCTCTTCTGTCACACATTAGATTCATTTCTGGTCATTAGACTCAAGTTTACACATATTTTGATTATCGAATCTGCGTTGGTTTAAAAGCACTTATAGTTGAAAATTATTGTCGTTCTGGGGTTTGAAACTTTGTTCAGTCAATGAAAATTTAATACCTCATTTTCATACCTCATACCTCAAAGCTACTTTTTCACTGAATAAGATATGAGTTTTAACAAGTTTCCACTAGTTTTCACAGTTTCACAGTTTCCAAGTTTGCCATTAATATTATATTATATTTGGAAACAAAATAACCCGATTATAAACATGAATTTCGTGTTGAAATTTCACTTTTTAATGAGCACTCAATTCAAAATCGATGCAAAAATATGAAGCATTCATAACACCTTTCGATGAGTTTTCAGCCATATGTTGATTATGTAATAATTCACAAACTATTTTAAAGTAGTTCTCACTGAAACGGTTCCGAAACATCAATCCATTATGAAATCAACTGAAACTATAAGAATAAAAGACAAGATTTATTAGTCCTTAAAAACTGTTAGCATTTGGGAGAAAATCGATTCAGAACTTGACACAGTCTTGGCATAAGATCTCTAGGCTTTTCAACTATACAAACATTAGTGGTTTTCAATTTATTTGATATACTTTTTCCACTCATAAAGACATTTAAAGAGTTGTCTCTTTTGGTTCACGTTTTGTATCTGTGATGAGAAATAGTTGTGCAGTTTCTATACTATTAAGTTTATTTTCATTGACAAACACATAATCTATCAATTGAGAGAATGCGCACAACCATTACTAACCTAAAAAATCTTTGTCTCGGAATCAGACTTTCCGTAAACACATATTAATAATAAAATAATGGCATCAAATTTTCTTGAGTATGTTTCCATTCCCTTCTATTATGTTTCATAACGAGATTAGTGTTACCACATCTCATGCGACTCAGGTTTGAAAACAAAGGACAGACCACACACTTGGGGATGAATTACTCAATATATGGAGATTTAATGTGAATCATGAATATTTAAGGTTCACTATTTTGCATTTCTATTTAATTATAGATTAATGTGATGAACAAATGATTACTTCAACAAAAACCAACATTGTCTTAATCAAAATTTTCAAAAATAATTAAAAAAACTACACTTTTCATCAAATTTCAACTGCCCTCAAGACTGCAAATTATTCGTCAATTCTGTAGACTCAGGACATTCATGAAGATCTGTCAACACTATACTAGTTTTGCTTAAGGATTTTTGGATAATATTCTGTTTATTACCTCAACTTAAATATAATGAAACCTATTTTTCTATTAAATAAGAATAAAAAGAGCATCTCTTATTTTCATATAAATATTCAAATAAGAAATAATTTTAGTGTAAATTTCACTGAATATGTCCTGAGGCAGACACTTAAGAGGTTTAGCTCCAAATTCTTATCCTAAGAAATTTTGTTTCTCTATTTCTTTTTTTAGAAGTAGATCTTATTATAAAAAATGTTCATAAGGCTCACAAGTTTACTGACAAGATTTGACTTCTTTTATTAAATAAAATCCTTCTGTTTTCATGTTTTAGAGACAAAAACTAAATTATTCGCCTTAATAGGAATTGTTTTCTTTAATGCATTGGCATTTACTTGAAATATGTTTATGGTTCAAATCGACTCATATTTCTTGATGAAAGGATCAGGAAAATAACAAAAATGAAAAACTGGGAAATATAATAATACTAAAGTTTCATTATTTTGGTCTCTTATCAACTCATTATACTGATAGTCGAGTATGTTTTTCATAGAGGATTATCAATAAAGTTAGTGAAGTGTGACTTTTATAAGCAATAATAAAATGCTTACCTTTGAGTTGAAAACAAAGCAATATTTCAGAAGTAATGAATACAAATGTTGCGATTTTGATCTTTTTCTTATCCATAAACATCCCAATTATTGTAATAATGCTTATTTGTGATAATTTAACATCCCTTTTATCGTGATATAAATTGTAATATAATTATAGATGTTTATAAAGATTCATAAATTTAAGCAGATTTTGGCCAAACAATAAACCCACGCATAGAAAGCATTAATTTCTATATTTAAATTGGAGATTCTGTTAATTCCTTAATGATCCTGAAATAATATGAGTTAATCAAATATTGGTTAAGTATCTTATAGTAAATATTATATAAAAGCATTAAAAAAAGCTTTGGCTAAACATTTTAGACTATGATTTCCTTCATAACAATAAAAGTGTCCGAAAAGCTATAAGAAAGTCATTGAACATGATAATAATTTTCAATCTAAACTTGTATGTCTTTAAACTTGATGTTATTTTGACATTCTTTTATTGTATTTCAATAGTAAACCACTTTTGAATAGTTTGATAATTTCCGATTTCCACAGAAATGAAAACTGAACTTTTATATTATATCAATAAAACTTTATGTGAGGAAATACAACTATTTTGATTTTGCTATTTTCAGGTTTTGATGACTATCTCAAGACTTGATTGGACTAGACTAGTCACTAGTGGATCACTTCATAGTAAAGCAGCTGTAAAATGTGTTCGCATCACAAAGAAATTTCTCTTCAACTCATACAGAGAGTATATTTTCTTTGTAATAAAATCAAGTACCTTTCAAAGCATTTCTCGAATCTTATATTCGAGAATGAAGTAAACATTTCATTCTTACAAATTTTCTGCCATCAAGAGATTTTGCACACATTTTCGTAAATTTCAGCGCAGGTTTCAATTTAAAGTTTTTATTGTTTTCAATTTACTTTTCAAATTATATTGATTACAAGTTTTTGGTTTTCTAATGATTTATGAATCAAAACAAATATTTCATAAATCGTAAGTAATCTTTGCTTTGATAAATAGAAACTCAAAATTTTAATCAGTGAAATAGTATTTGGAAGATATTTAATACTTGAATAACTTTGAAAAAAATCCATCAACTCTTAGGCAGAAAATGTTTTGATTATAAATAGAATATTTGAAACATGCAAAACAACAATTGAAGATTTTATATTCCAATTGTTGATTTAACAAATGAGCTCTATTTTTACGATTATTTGCTTCAATTAATCAATATTTTTTTGATGACTTTAAAAGCTTAAATATTAAATTCCATCTTTAGAAATAAGAAAAACTCAAACTTTTCCATTGAAATTAGTCCTGAGACATGTAACAAAGAAAGTTTATTCGAGTGCGTAAGAATCCCTGTGATAAACAAACTCAAAGGATTCAAATGTTTGCTTCAAAGAATTCTAATCATTTGCTCCCATGTTAAAAAGCTTTATTCTGATAATATTCTACTAGACTATTATTATGTTGCTTATTGTTATTCTTATTCGAAAGTTAGTCTAGCTATCAATCAACTTAATCTAAATAAGCTTAATATTTTTTTTCCTATCAAATGCTTCCTCTCTTCTATTGTGAAAGAGTGAAAACTTGAGAAAAATAATAATGTTTACAATTTATAAGAATTGCATCAAATATTTAGACTCATTTAATGTGAAAAGTACTCAATTGAACATAACATTCATAATAAAGTTTTTAGATATGTTCAAATTCAACTCATTTGACAACAAAGTATTTTAATTTAATAAAACATACCATATATTATAAATAGTATACAACTGATTGTTCAATTTAATGAGTCTTTGTGTTTCAAATCTGTGCTCAGATCAATCAAATATTATATAAACTCAAACTAACTTTTTTGGAATGAGAAATATATTTTTTGGTTCTTTCATTTTTATTCATAGAAAAATAACTTCTTTTTATGCTATGATAAAGAAATTGATAATCACTTCACAGAAATAACATATTCTAATTTTTCAATAGTTAACTTTTTTAGATAAAATACCAGAGTAATAATAAATTCTTATATATTTAGTGCATACATAATTGAGAAAAATTATTATATATTTTCTCATCAGTATTGAACTGAAGTATCATAACTTTGATTTAGAAAACTTATAAACACCTCATTAATAATGGTATCTAATGTTGCAATTCTGATACTCATCTAAAATGAATGAATGCATAAAACAACCTCTTTTTCAAAGGTCTTAAGTAATGAAGAAGTCTTAAGTCAAAATCATGTTCAATAAAAGATTGATTGGACAACATTTAGCGGAAGAATATATTTGATTGGGACTAATGAGTAGGATAAGAGATGATCAAAGGATAAGTTAAGCATTAGTAGAATAGTGTATATTCTGAGCTATATTTACCTTTTGGGGATTATTCGTTCAATTTAAGAGCTCTGTTATGATAAAACAAATTGAGAAGGAATGTTATCGATTAGGGCTTATCATATGCATTAATCAATACAAAAATTTATCATTTATAAATAAACTTATGAGACATATATATGTTTAAAACTTTCAATTATCTCCATTTCTAATAGCAATCACATTTTTTTGGTTCAATTCAATTTCTTTTACTTTGAATAAATTCATAAGTGAATCAAAAAGTATTTGAATAAAATAAAATCACTTTTGAAAAGGACTGAATCCCGTTTTGAATAAGTGTATCAGTTTTATAGATGATGGAAGAGAAATATGTAGTTTATTCATAGTTTAGACCTTCTATATCTTATCAAAAGTTTTCGTCTAAACAGATGGTGTCATACCATCAAAACGCAGACATAAGCATAATATAAAGAACTACTTTTCTGGAGTTAAGAATACATCAATTTTGCTCAGACTTCAATCTTTGTGTCCATTAATAACAAAATTTACTTTGAAAAAGGATCCAAAAAAATCTGCGATTTTCTATTATATTTCAATCAAACAAAAAAACAATAAATGTGTTCTTCTTCAATACCAATTCAAATGAACAATATATGTCTCGATCTTCCATTAGATAAATTCTGCTCAAAATAGTAATGGTGACAATTTTTGAGAATTACTGCTAGGATTCAAAGAATTTGAATGATTTCTCTAACAATTTCGAGTATCAAAACGCTGAAAAAAGATGAATGAGTACTGAATATGTTGAAAAGAGAGTTTCTCATTTTGATGACTCTTTGCAGATCAAACTCATTTATAATAAGTAGTTTTTGAGTTTAACATTTAACATTTCTATTTCTTCTTCCAATGCAAAGTTTCAGTCCAATAGTTTACTTAATGATGTAGAAAATGAGTTTCAATGAGATCGAAAATTTGTAAATATTTATTCTTTCAATTTAAAAATTATATCATAATGTATATAAGTTTATGGCTTATTATAAATGAAACTATAATATATAAATATTGTTTAAACATTTATTGGATTCAATAATTTCCACAATTTATAAGAAGTTTAGCCTGATAACGACCATAATTTACATTTTCACTATAAACAAAACTTCAATCAACTTTTTATATTTTGTTTCTACTGTACTGTATATACTGTACAATAAAAAAGCTCGAAGTTTGACTGTCAGAATATATCGTTTTTCGTGTGATTAACTAATATTTTTATAAAATATAAATTAAATTGTTTAAATTTTCTATCAAAGAGTTAAAAATTCAACTTTTCAAAACTTTTATTCAATTAATATTCAATTAATTCTTGTTCTTACACTACTTGTAGAGTCTTCAGAAGTAAATTTTCTAATCCTTCAAACATTTTTGTAGATTTATAGCACTTATTAAATGCCATATCATTTGAATGGTGTCCCAATTTATAGACATTCACTTTATAGACATCCACTTTATAGACGTTTCATTTAATAGACATTTCATTTAATGGACATTTCATTTCATAGACAAATTTTCAGCTAATATAGATTCTGGTAGTTAAGGAGGTTAAGGTGGAGATTACGGTAGAGTTTTCAGAAAAATCACACAAATTTTAATCAATTAATGAAATTCAAATTATGAAATATAAAAAAGCAGAAAAATTCTAATTAAATAAAAATTAATATAATATTGAATTGAATAGATTCGGAATAAAAACTACACTTTTGATTAATACGTTTAATTGTTTTACATTTTGCAGGTGTGAAATACCTTAATTCTCATGAGATTATAAGATTAGCAGATATGAGATTGAATGTACTTGATTTTTAGTTTAATTCATATTGAATATATGCAAGTTTCAGATATGTCAATGAATTGAAAGTATTATTTTGAATATAATATAATAGCTTAAAAATTTGTCTATTAAATGAAATGTCTATCAAATGAATGTCTATTAATTGAATGTCTATAAATTGAAATGTCTATAAAGTGGATGTCTATGAATCGGGGTATAATCAATTTGAATAGATAGAATCGGAAACCAATTTCATTGCAATAGCTTAATAAAGTCAGATATGAATAAATGAATTAATTCTCAGAAGAATAAACTAATGAAAAAGTTTTAATTATTTGCTTTATCTTAATGAAAAACTAATAAAAGTCTTAATCAATGTTGAAATAATTGAATGACTCACTTGAATGATAGCGAGTTGTCATTTATTTTAACCCTTTTCAACATTCACACTTTGAGCCAAAACTAACTCTCAGCTCAATTGATGTGAGAAACGAGTGATACAAATGCTGATGAGATGACTTCATTCTCTACTTTATAAAATTTATTTACACCTCAAATGTTTCTTTCCTTTCGGATAAATAAATCTTCGCTTCAATGGATTTAGTTATAAAAAGAAGATAAAAGTTGTTTTCAGCTCATAATGCAGTACGACTTTTGCATAAAATTATTTGTTTCGCTGTTTTCTTAACACATTATTTCTTTCTTTAATATGAATTGTTTGTGGTTTTAAGCTATAAAACTACTATTGTATTGATATTTAAACTAATTTAGTTTAAAATCATTCTCTCTTACAATACGTGCACAGAAAACCAATACATATAACGGCTAAAGTAAACTTTTTTTATGGAAAGAGCTCTGATTATCTGGTAATGACCACAACCGGAAGTTTATTCTTCAAAATTCAAATATGAGCTATATTTTGATGATTTATCTGAAAAAATTTGTCATAAATATTGAGTGGAAAAAGTTTTGATCTTAATTTCTAACATATATGAGAAAAAATACTCATTGAATTCTAAGAAAGAAGACATTGAAAGAAGACATTTCCTCTAATAAATGACTTCCTTTAAGTATGAATCATTCGAAAACCGCTCATAATTATTAAAAATTGCTCGACTCTCAAATACAATGCTTTCCTGGACTAAAAACTATGTCAAACTTCTATAGATAGAATCAAATATAGTGGTCGGTATTTTCCGAGAAATTAGATGCTCGAGTTTCCAAAAGTTATTTGCTTCGAGACTCTAATCGAGATTATAGAAATAATCTCTTCAGTTCTTAATTTTTAGTTGCATTTAAGATCGATTTAAGAATGTTTGCAATTGGTATCAAAGGATACTCAATACTTGAGGGAATATTCAAAGTTTGTAAAGTTTATTGACTAATGGTTTCCAAATTTCATACTGCTTTTGTCTTTATACAATTTTTCAAACTTCAAAAAATTACACTTTAAAATAGTATATTTTCTGAAATATGTAACGAATACAGAGATAAAATTGCAAAAAATCAATTTTGAGACTCGAACCCCCGATACCGAGCACTGGTTGAAAGAAATTTAACCATTTGCTGAATTCTAGTATCTCATGAGTTAGTAATAACATTAAAATTTTAATATTTTTCAGACAAGACGTTATTGTATGTAAAATAAATTTTGAGCTTTTTATTATACAAAGAATTTGAAAATTATTCAATATATCGAAAGCAATGTTTGAATGTAAACTTTAGGCTTATTTGATATTCAAACAAATATTTAAAGTTTAGAACTCAATCAAAAATTAAATGAAATTTGAAATATAAAAAACTATCGAAAATTTAAAACCAATTGAGTCCGGAGTTTAAAACTAAAATAAAATGAAAACAGAATGACAAAAACTTTGGATATTTTTTGTAGAAATAAAAGAAAATTGTAAAATGACAAATCGATTTGAAGATAAACTTTTTGGGAGTATTTTATGCATTTGAAATTGGAAATTAAGGAACCTTAACGGCCACTGATGGCTTACTTTTATTCATAGTTATAAATTCTTGCATTTCAAATGAATGATTGATCGCTAGCATAAAAGCCCCTTTGGATGCACTCATTTCTGTATTGCTAAGAAGAGATACTTTACTTAAGTGAGCATCAAATTCAGGTTTCAATAGAAAAAATCATCAAATTCTCATTTTCATCTTAAAAATAAAGCAAAGTATAAATAAGGCATGTCCTCATATCACAATTTATACAATGATTTTTTCTAATAACAAATTGATCTTTTTATGATCAACTTAAATACAGAATCTTTATATGACGGATAGGGTTGTGTAGCAATAAATATTGAGTTTCACAGAATAAAGAACATAAATGTGAGGGTTGACTAATTTTTTAAAGAGACATAACATGCTATTATCAAGCTTTGAGAGGAAAATGTGCTTTTTATTAGGAGTTTTTACAAATAAATGGCCCAAAAAATTGGTTTACAGTTTAGCGTTATATGTATTGATCCGTAAAATTCATTGAAAAAAACAACCTCAATATCAATCATTTTATATTAATCAAGACTAAAAATCTAAATACTAAAGAGTTAGAGTAATACAGTTTTTAATAAAATATGTTAACTTTTTTGAACCTTTTATTTTTAAAAATGCTTAAAAAGAAGCACTTTTCCCCTCAAAGCTTAATATAACTTTTGTTTAAATACATATTTGTTATCAAAATGATTTTCTCATTCTAAATCAAGTCTTGAATGTAAAAAAATTTAACTTTAAACTCGTTGTTTTTGTCCAATTAAGCACTGCTAGTATTGTATATTCTGATAATTTTTGCAGCTTTTCCCAGAACTTTTAAAACCAAAGGTACTCTAGAATCAGTAAAAGTAGTACAGGTCCAGAAACATAAAGCGTGCATAGATAACAATGTTTCTCAGTATCCCATTGATATTTACCTTACTCGTACACTAGCTTTATAGGTAAATATCGATTTGATACTGAGAAACATCAGTAATTTTCGTTATCTATACACGTTATGTTTCTTGACCTGTACTTAATTAGATAACAGCTGCAACAATGATAAATATTTTTATATTTAAAGCTTATTTCTAACTTAGTTCAAAATTAAAGGGTATAAATAAGTTCATCATTGAGAAGAGAACTTTAAAAGGTATAAAATCCAATTAATTTTAATATTTAAGCAGATAATAAGTCAAACTTCTCATTGGAAATACTGCAGTGAATCTTGTCTTGAATACTTTGAACAGAAAGTTCTCAAAACTTCTTAAGGTTTTTGCTTTAAGAATTTTGAGATAAGAAATTTTTAAACTCTTAAAAGGAATTGTTGAATTTGAAGCTACTTTATATATATCTTTCGATTCCACTGAACTTTATAGTCGAAATTCCCATCTATTGAAATAAGTTGAATCCCTTGGATTTCATTTCACTAAAATATCCTATTTTTACGATATATTTACTTGTATTGTATGATAAAAAGCTGTTTTTATGCGAAAGACATCCCATTAAAGATAAGCTTTAATAATAAAATATTAAGTGAATTGGCAAATTTAATAAATTGACAACCTCAATTCAATTGAATCTGGACATATTCTCGGGTGGTATTAAAGTTCATTTTTCAGTTCTTAGAAATTCATGTTTATTTAATCATTTTTTGATAAACAAAGTATATAAACCGAATCCCGGAATATTCTTATTCAACTAATCAATCCATACAAATACAGGTATTATTAAAATTCAAAAATTTTTGACAATTTATTTTTTAAGCTCAAAAGATTTTTGTTCATTGAATCAAATAATTTCTTATAAGAGTTGATGCATTTTATGCAATGATTTCATACAAATCTGTATAAAAAGAAAAGATTTTCAAAATTGCACTTTTCTTTTTGATTGCAAAGCAATATAGTTTTCAGAAAATATATTGAAGTAATAATAGCTTTGCAAATATGAGATAAACTATTCGAATAGGTTTAAGGCAAACATTTGATTTAAATTATAGGTATCAAAAATCTCTTTAATAAATAGAATTTGAATAATTTGAGTAAAATTGAATGAACAGTATTTTATGGTAATAGAAATGTTTAGACTCTGAACAAGACTCTGAAATGAGTTGAGGAAACCATATTGAGAAACAAAAGATTAAATTAAAATGAGGAAATGTAAAGAATCAAATGAACTATAAAGAAGAGAACTCGTCTGTATTATGTGATTATACAAAAGTTTATCTCATTTGGTTCCAAACCATTCTATTCGCTATTCATTTGTGAAATGTGTTAATTAAACTTGAATCGAATATAAAGAAAATTTGTTCAAACAAATTGTCTTAAACCAGTGCCGTATCCAATAATTTATGCATTGTATGCGCACGAATTCAAATCAACATAATTAAAGTGTGGGTTTATTTATCACTGAAATTAACTTTAATTTACTTTAATTTACTTTAATTTACTTTAATTTACTTTAATTAACTTTAATTAACTTTAATTTTATAAGCAATTAAAAAGTTTACTGAATGCTATTTATGCTAATAATTCAGTTTTATAATACTCAATATATTCAATCGCAATTGAATAAAAAATATCTTGTATTTACTCAAATTTTCTCTATGTTCAAGAAACACATGGGGGTATTTGTCCCATGAGCCCCACCACTACCCCATTGAAAATCTTATTGAATTATTGAAACTTTGGGAATTCATTGCATTATTAGTTTTGTATAAGAAAATGCTTTTATAATTCTGTTGAACACATATTCTATGATTAATACATATGTTTTGAATGAATATTTTCTAGAAGTTAAAGAAAATCTTGTTTTATTGCAAATTCAATTTTGAGCGGTTTGATTGCACAAAATTTAATAAAATAAATAATCATATTTAACAAGTCTTTAAGCTTTTGGAAATATAGAGAAATATAATAAAATGACTCAAGAAAAACTCATGAAATATTTACATATTTCTTATTTATATTTATAAGATCTCATTATTATAAGAGATGCTTATTTTGTAAAGTATTCAAAAAAAGTATTTTCGAACTTATGTGGGAGTGAATGGGTTTTACTATTTAATTCATTTACTTCATCTCTATATAAAAGTTGAGGAAATATTAAAACCTATGAATATAAAATTGTTTATACTTCAAACAATTATATCAAAATTCTCAAAATGCATTCTATAAGCACTTTCATCAGTCGACTCCTTCAGAGTTTTTTGGTGTTATCCTTCAAGTGTTAGCACAGAAAAAAGTTATAATTATTAATTATGTATAGATAACATTTTTTAGATACTAGAAATTAGGTTTTTAAAAACTGGGTTCATTTAAATCATTAGCGATAAGTTAAACATTTATATACACTTAAAACTCTCTAATCACTGAAAACTGAAGGGTCTCTAAAGTTCAAATTGAAGAAAATTGA
>JAQFZT010000826.1:0-19961 GCA_034696325.1 Camisiidae sp.
TAGCAGTAAAGCATTTAAGGACTAAAAGAACTTAATTGTGAAACCATTTATACTAAGAAATCAATTTTAGATTATTTACACTTTTGACGGTTGAGGCTATCATTTTGTGATTTATATTTAAACCTTTACTTTCCATTTACAGTCA
Organism: Camisiidae sp.; assembly: GCA_034696325.1. Classification (NCBI taxonomy): domain Eukaryota; kingdom Metazoa; phylum Arthropoda; class Arachnida; order Sarcoptiformes; family Camisiidae; species Camisiidae sp. Next base: position 146 of record JAQFZT010000826.1, read on the forward strand.
TTCCGATAAACATTTTAATTTCAATGAGTTTAGACATAACTATAAAACAATTAACTTTTAATTAAAATTTTTCTTTAAAATCCATTATAATATTTCTGTACAAATTTTGAACACCTTATAAACAAGAAAAGTTGATTTACCTATAATTATAATCACAATCTATTTTATAAAATAAATTATATTATCCAAAGTTAAAAATCCATAAAATCCATTGAAAGAATCCGACAATTGAAGACCAAAGTCCTAGCTTTGACTCAATTAGTTTAGAAAGTTCTTCGTCATCAGTAATGAACTGATCAATTATTTCTGACTTAAGTTTTTGACACCAGAATTTTGGTTTTCCTTCATCTAAATTGAGTAAACAAACGGAACGCATCTGTAAAACATGAAAACAAACTCATTAAAAATCAATATTTGATTAGCTTTGCAAAAGAATAACTCACAAATTGTTTAAAACTAAAAACAGTTGAATATTTGTCTTGTGATAGTATTATAATTTTTTTGCACGTGAGAAGAGGTGTTTCGACTTCTTTGGTAAATGCTTTCACATTTTCGTTTCGTCTCTGATCACAAACTTCTCCCAAACGTTGTCTGAAGTTTTCTAGTTGAGTCTCATATGTTTGATAGACTTCAAAATCAGATGAAATGTCAGAAAAATCTCTTAAAGCTTTTGAGAGATCCAATTTCAAACGTGACTCCAAATCCGTGTTATTCACAGGCAGTGATATGTGATTAGCATTAGTTCTCTCTTTAAATTCATCGATCAGTCGAGACGATTCACTTTGAATAAAAGTTTCGGCAATTTTTTCATTTTCTTTTTCCAATTCTACCATTTTTTCCGATAGTTTGACTTTCAAAACGGCTAATTTTGATTCATAAACTGATTCAACAGTAAATTTACTGCACTTTTCATTGAATAAATTGAGAGATTGAGTATTTCCTTCTTGTAAAATACGCTTTAAAATACTTGGTTTCCTGGGCTTAACTCTACTATAATTAGAAGACGTGACACTTTGAAATTTTTGCAGAGCTTCTTGAGATTTAGTGTCAAGAAATGCTTCGATGGCTTTATAATTGCTTAATTGTACGGTTGAGACTTGATTTTTGATAGTTTTGGTCAAAGTTTCCAAATAACTGTCAACCACTGAGTTCTCGACTAAATTACTGATTTTGTCGATGTATTCAGTTTTTAGTGCTTTCAAAATATCTGTAGCCTTTTGAATGAGCTCTGATGTCAAAATTGGTAACTCTATTTTCCTAAGACTTTCTTCTGCCTTTAACTCCAATTCATGTTGTAATTGAGAACATTTTAATTTAATTTTCTTTACATTGATATCACGACTGCGTTCGTAATGAATATTTATATTGTGTTCCAATGTATGCAAGCCTTTGGTTAAGGTGTCGTCTAAACCATGTAGTAATTGAGTTAATAATTGAATAGATCTTGAAAGTGACTGATTGTGCCACTCATCGAATCGGTTCAAATTGATGGCATCGTTTTTGAACTCATCGATTATGAGTACATTCATGTCTGCCTCATAAAACTTGAGACAATCTTCAATTGCCGTCTGTTGTAATCTTATAATGAATGCGTCCCAACGATTGGGAACATCAGCCAAAGAGCCATCATTTGCTGCATTGACCAGTATTTCTAGAAGTGCTGCTAATTCTATACCAGTTATTGGTTTGTTATTCTTTTCTTTGGGAACTATTTCTCTTTTGAGTTTTTTAATCAATTCTTGTCTTTCGAATATATATTCTTCAGTCAAATCACTTTCTTTAGCCAATGAGAGATCAGTTAATAAGTGTTTTTTAGTGGCGGGCAAGAAGAGTGTGTGACAATCGACTGATTTGAAAATTTCCATTAAACTAATTTCGTACAAATCATTTTCTCTGGAATGCGATTCCATCAGTCGATGCAACCATTCTTTAGGTGTTTCGTTGACTGTCGATTGAACGAAGTCTTGTACGACCCAAATAAGTGGCGGAAAACTCAACAAATCTTTATTGAAATCATTCGTCCACTTCTTCCGAGACATTTGAGAACGTAATGCAAACAATTGTGTTCTTCGAGCCAACAGTTCCAAGTAATCGATGTCCGCCTGATCTATAATTTTTACCGAATTGTACAAGAGATGTGAACTGAGAAGTGTTGAGACCGCAAATATCTTCGCGTCGTAGTTCTCGGTCACGTTGTTTGCAGCGAATCCTTCGGTGTCCAGAAATATCACCCAAACATTTAAACCGGAATTAAGAGTGAATTTTGTTGGCTTAAGATATCAATAATAGTGTTAATCAATTATATTTCAAATCAATTGATGCAAACCTTTCCCCAAATCCAAATACCCATTGTTTTTGGTCTAACATCAGGTCCAATACCAAAACCATTAGACTTTCCCATCAATTGATTCATTAGAAATGATTTTCCCGAATGAAATTTGCCGACGACCGCAACGGTGGCCACCGGACCGACAATTCGGTGCAATAACTGATCGGTTTATTGAAAACAAGTTATCAAATGGTTAATGAATAGAATATTCGTGAAAATCTTGAAAATGATAAGAACCTTAACGTTTTCTTCGACGATAACTAAACGTCTGTGGTCAACATCCGGACGAACCAATTGGATGGGCTTTTCAGGAAAATCTATGAATTTATTTGATATGAAATCTTCTCTCAATGAGTCATCGTTTAAATCATTTAGTTTTGGTTCAATACAATTGATTGTTATTATTATTAAAAATATCAATTCAAACAGTTTTCTACACATTTTAAATCATTTCTCTTTATAAATAGTTTGTTTTCAAACGTAAGCGCTTTAATTCATTCATAAATAACGCAAATAGTTTTCAATTTAAGTTCATTTAGTTAACAGAATAATTAATTCAAATATTTCAAGACTTTTTCGTTATAAATAGTTTTTCAAAAATGTTTTCAATTAAATATATTAAACTGTATTTTAAAAGAAATGTTTGTATTTCTGTAATGAAAAGTGTTGAGATTGAGTTTCTGTTACTGTTGACGACCAAAACTTTGTTTATCTATTAATAATCAAATATTGCAATAAAACTTAAAACATTTACTTTTAAAATACATTCAATTCAAAAGAGATTATGAAGTTTCCAAACTATCAAAAAATACAATATATTCCCTGATTTGAATGAGAAAATTAGATGTTTTAAAATTAAGGTTTATTTGATTGAATACCTATAAAGTATTTGTTATGCAAAAAGTATTTTTAAAATAATTATTGATTTCGTATTTGACCTTTAAGTTGGTTTCGATTGTTTTGAAGCATATCTACCAAAATGACGGATATATTACAAAAATTGGTTACGAATTTCCCGAGGAATTTGTCGGACAGTTTTGCCGTTATATTTCTGTTAATAGCTGTTATCTCAACATTTCTATTAGAAGTCTTAGGTATTGATCAATAGTAAAAGTAATTGATATTCTCATGAAAACTTTTAATTTTGATTGCATTTAATGTGTTCAGTGGTTTTGCCACATATTCATGAAACGGATGTGACGATTCAATACTTCCATACAATTATGGGACTCTTCATACTATTTAATATACTTTCAAACTTATTAATGCTAATAATAACAGATAATTCGACGTGTGGACTATTGTTACCTTCAGTTCTAAAGCTGAATTGGCGTTTCTGCCCTTCATGTGAGGCTAACTCTCCTCCGCGTTCTTTTCATTGCCATATCTGTGATAAGTGTATACTTAAGAGAGACCATCACTGCGTATTCAGTGGTAAGCAATGAGTTGAAAAATAGCACAAAACTTTAAACTTAAATCATTTGATAGGCTGTTGTATTGGATATAAAAACTTCAGGTAAATGTTTGACTCGATTATAAAATGGAATTGATTTGAAAGATGAATATGATTTCAGATACTATTATGGATTATTGATTTATATATCAATCGGTGGTTTATATGCATCCGCTTTGAACCAATTTTTCATTTGGGAAGCTCTGGGAGGCTTTAGTTTGGCCACACTTTGCTATCATATTCTGCCGTTTCCTTTTTGGTTATTCGGCAAAATTCCACTCAAAGTAATGATTCAGACATTTATATCAATTATAGACGTTTGTGGGTTTCTATTCGCGAGTGGACTTCTTTACTATCACGGAATGCTTCTGATCAAAAACCAAACAACTTATGAAAAAAACAAAAAGATCACTACTTATGATCTCGGATTCTGGAAAAGTAATGTTATCGAAAACTTGGGCGACAATTGGTTGGCGGCACTTCTATTATCACCACTGATTAAATCTCCATTACCTCGAAATGGGATCGACTTTCCAACACTTAAAGAAAAAACATTGAATTCCAGTAAATCAAAATGAAGTGATTTTATAAATTCATGGGTTGAACAGATTACACATCATTTGTAACAATGGTTTAAATTAAAGTCGAAAGTATAATAATGGAAAGATTTACATGAGGGTTAATGAGAACTCCGAAACCATAATTTGTTACATTAAGTGATAATTGCAAGTGCACTACAATTGCTTTGTTGTACGTTTTGCTATAATGTATATAATTCGCTGATTATGTTTAGTCACTAAATCTATATAAATTGTTAGATTCATTAAAGACTAAAAGAGGTAAATGTCAACTCAAACTAAAATCAATTCAAAAGTTAAGAAACCGGTATATATAAAGGTTAAGATTCGGAACAGAGAAATCAATCCGAAAAGAATACTTTTGGTGAGCTTTATATGCATTGAATACGAGTTAAAATAGATAAAAGTTAAGTAAAACGGATGAATGGAATCAGTCATATATGAAAACTCATTTACGGCCCCGACCGCCGCGATTTCCCCGACCACGAGGTCCGCCACGTCCACCGCGACCTCCTCTTCCTCTGGCATAGTTTCCACGGCCTCTATTATTACCACCAGAAAAATTATTTGCTGGTTGAGAGTTAGCATTCGCGGGTTGAGAGACAACTATCGCGGGTTGAGAGACGGCAATCGCGGGTTGATTGACAGCAGGGTTTGGTGTTTCGACACCTGTTTGGGGTAAAGGTTCGGAAGATAGCGCTTTACCTCCCGATTCATCACTGGGTTGGTCAGCAATGACTGGTGTTTCTTCATTTATGATCTTTATTTCTAACACATACAGAGCGGTACATCGTTTATACAAAGCTTTATTTAACTAACTATTTTAAATTAAAAGTGTCGCTAAACTAACCTTCCTCTTGATTATTCTTAATCTCATCTTTTGATTCTTCACCTGATTTTATCTCTGCATTATTATTATTCGACTCATTTATAGTTTCACTCTTCTCTCCATTTTCAACGTTTTCATTCGACTCTTTTTCAGTTTTGTTCTCCTCCGAGTTTTCGTTCGCTTTATTTGTTACCTCTTCTGTCTCATTGTTTTTCTTTTCGGTCTCTTCTTTCTTAATGCGTTCCTCTTCAGCGGCATTAAACTTAGTCAAGTGGTCTTCAGTCTGGCAGTGTTCATATCTCGCACTTTTATCTCTCAAAAAAACATTGCAATTCTCTAATAGATTCAAAATAATTAGTGCTTCAAAAACATACTGTAATTCAAATTATAGTTCACTTACGGCATACATATCCGAATACAGCCAATAAATACTTTTCTTGTGCTGAATCGATTTCAAGATTCTTATTTTTGTCATCAGTTTGTTTAGAATCTTCTGATTTGTTAGCGGTTGACTCTATTGAATATTCCTATGGATGTAGAATAATATGATTGAATTATAACTTTTTGATGAAATAATTAGTATTTAAAATGAAAGCTAACCTTTTTATCTAGAGATTCAGCAGCTTTCTGTGCCTGATCGTGTTGTTGTCTCTGTAAATGTACAAAATTAGCATATATTAGAAATGAATATAAATCAAGTTTTGACACTAGACTAAAGCGCAGCTTAAATAATAACAAACTATCAAATATGAAAAATTGCATTAATTTGAAAATACATCAAATAGAAATCGCTCGCTTTGACACATATGTTTGCGCACAATAAGTATTTGGAGGGTTTTAATAAAATGCAAATTCATTTGCAATTAATGTTTCGAATCTCTTGAAAAAATCTCAATTTCTTGTAATTTCACGACACAAATACTCATGAGTTAATCGATTGGAGTTTCCAATATTCATATTATATGCAAATTAAGGTATTGAGAAAGACCTTAATTTCACGGTTTTTATCACATAAATTTGATTCAATGCACACTATCGTCAGCATTTAATGTTGTGTTTCGTAATAGTTTTATAATATAATTGAAACAATTCCTTCAATGAGAGATTTGAATATTGGTTTATACATAGATTCGAATTGACTCGAACTATGATTTGGAAATATTTGGCACATGTGTTGAAAGCCAGCCCTTATATGATGTGATATGAAAATCATCAAAACTATCATCAAAAGTGTGATTCGTATTTATAGCGAATACGAATTTTTAAGCATTCAATGCAATGAAGGGCTGGCATTATATGCATTGCCGAGTCCAGTGTCGACGAAATCGACAGCTCTTATTATATTTGGAAATTCCTTTCTGGAAAAATAATAAGTAGAGCACAGATTATCATCAAATTCTATTCAAATATTTTTGGTTATCATTAAATAGTATTAATTTTATTTCTGTATTTGGTTGCAAATCCAAAATAGATTCAAAGTAACTAAACTTAATAATAAAAGTTAACTTAAGCCTAAATACTCACCAAGTTTTGAAAGTCATCTTAGAGTCCATACCATCCGTGGACATGAAAATTAAATGCTGAGAATAAATTTGAATAAAAAACATATAATGGCCGAAATTCAACCATTCATTATAATTTATGGTGTATTTGATTTCCAATCATTCATAAATTACCACAAGATGTTATAAAAATGAGCGAAAGCTTAAAATTTTAAATAGGATTAAACTTCTTTCGGGCGCTTTATGTCTATCATTCATTCAGAGATGATTCTTCTTCAGATGATTCAGATTTCTTGACATTATATTTAATGCTATGCTTTCATTCACGAAAGAAATCCAAGACTTCGGAATGGATTTCATTAAATAATTATTTTAAAGCATAAGAACTGCACAATACAAGAGTTAATTCACATCACGTTTGTTGTCATATTCAGAATCCATTAATGAAAAAATCGCTATTTAATGGCTCAATAAAATTCATTCAAATGAATCCAGTTATTGAACAGCTTCTGATGCTTTTCTTTTAATTATAATATATTTGTTTTATTATTAAAATTTGGAAATAAAACTTTGATAATATTGATAAAAAATATTTAATGTGGTTATTGATCTGTAAAATGTGATCAAACTATTGATTTATATTTAGATGATTTGATTTAAAGGTATATCCATTTGGATTAGAAGTCTATTAAAGTAAGTTTTATAGCAACTATTTCTCTGAAATTTTGAATTATTTTCATACCTGAGTACCTGATAATTAATATTTCAATTTAATTAAATGACTACTTAATTGATGTTTTGCAACGAGTTTTACCGGTTGTTGTAAATGAATTGCAAAACTTGTATAGAGTTATAATTTTTGAAATCGCAATAATAAGCGCTTTAAATCATAATTAAGAAGTAGTCAGTAAGAGATGTCATACCCTTTCAAGTTGTGTATCATTTTGTTTGGTTCGATTCACTTCACGATTGTTGCGTCGGTTGTCTCTATTGAATGGCCGGTTTTGAAACTTTTGCCCCCCTTGACCTCCGCCTTGCCTCCAATTACCCCCTCCTTGACCCCCACGACCACCTCCTTGTTTGGCGAATCGCTTATTGGGCGGTCCATCCCATGAACCCATATTTCCTCTTTTGCCGGTCGGGCCAGGAATTGGCTGTTATGGAGAAGAATCAAATACTTAATCCAATTTAAATAATGTTGCATTAAGACATACGCCTCTCATGCCTGCGCCACCTCTTCGTTGTTGTGGTTGCATGTGATGCATATTTGGTGGAGTATTGGCTGCACCCCATCCGCCACCTCCACCACTCCCACGCATGGCTGGGGTGACATTCCAGGGCGCAGACGAGTGACCGTAAGCGGGAGTCCCGTATTGTGGTGGTGGGGGCGGTGGTGCGTGACTATGATTGCCATACATTGGAGGCGCCCCCGATGCCCACGGACTTGACTGCTGCTGATATCGATTGTATGCCATTATTCAAGAAACGATTCTCTCTTCGGCTATCAATTCATTGTTATTATCAGTCATTAAATTTCATTTTATTCATCAAATATACATTCGTTTTTTACTTACTTTCAGTTAAAATACAATTATATTGTGTTTAAATATAAAACTTGATAAATAAAAACAATAAACAGTAATTTTTCAATAAAAAATGGCGTTTATTTGTCAGACACACTAAAAGTGAGTCATGAGTCATACAAATTAAGTTCAAGTTTTCCTTTCAGTGCTTTATTTGCCCCCAAAGCTTACGTTTTTAATGCTCTTCTTTCTCATTATTGTAACAATTTCTATAATCATTAAGTTTGTGAATAAATTTCGTCCAAAAATTATTTCTAATAGTTATCAATTGAAATGAGAATAAGGTATTGGAGGGATCGATGTTTGAAAACATATCAAATCCTTTAATTACTTCTTTATTTGATTAAAGTATTGAAACAATTGATTTGGAAACTGATAAATAAAGTTTTGGAAAATTAATAATTAGTATAATATGAGAAAGAGCTTTGAAAATAGTATTTATATGAAAATGAGTTTCAATGTAAAAGTTGTTTCAAAAGTTAGCCTATAATGAGACCACTCATTCTCAAAAAAGTCATTGAATAACTTTTTATAAAACTTTTTATATAAAAGTCAACACAAAGAACTAGTTTCTCTTTCAGGATCCCGATTATAGTTATTTTCTATAACTATTGTTTTTTTGTTCAAATTTCTCAATACATTTTGAAAGCTGTCAAATAGTGACCCATTTGTAAGTCAAACCCCTAAGAGAGAGAACTTGAAAATATTGGTCGAATCCGCATATCTTTGTTCTCAACTCTCAACTGTTAAGAAGTAACACCACTTAAGCCAATGGCACCTGTAGTCCAATCCTATGCTATACCTGTTTTTGCTTTAAAGAAAATTTAAAACTTTCATTCAAAAGCAACAGATTTCTGGGGGCAATACTCGCATAACTTATGGTAAACATTCATTTATTTAACAATTACTCCAATTTAATCATATCAGAAGTGTCTTATCAAAGTTACAAACTTTTCATTTGAGAAAAAGTTGTAAAAAGTTTTATTCACACAAATTTGAATCAAATGGAAATGAGTTATTATTAAAAAGTATTGATTGAAAATCAATTTTAAGGATGGAAAGGATGGAAATGATGGAAATGCCTGTAATTAGTGAAGAGAATCCATTCATTTATGGGATGTCCAAAGAGTTTGTCTCAGCATTACATTCATTGTTTGATATAATGGACAGTACAGGAAGAGGTACAGGAAGAGGTGCTGTGAGATATGCAGACATTGCAAATCAATGGCAAGAAGACGATTCTGACCCCTATTTCCCAAAAGGACTCATCAATTGTTTGTCAAAAGTAACACTTCCTAACGGTTTACTGACTTTTGACAGATTTTGTGCTGGGATTAAGTTGTGTTTACTTAAGAATCAGGTCGATATCATCAACAATAACAACGATGACAATAACAATGGTATCCCATCACTGCCATCACCACCACCTGTCACATCAGCTCCACCTCCGCCTCCACTCCTTCCCAGTCCTGCATCACTTGAGCCAATGGTGTCATCTCTCCCTCCACTTCCATCACTTCCACCACCTGTACCGCCACATCAATCGCCTCCAGCACTCATTCCATCTAAACTATTGCCTCAACCGTCATATCATTTAATAACTAAAATGACAACATCTGTCTCATCATCGGTTCCAATGCCTGAAGCGACTCAACAGAAAAAGCCGACCGCTTCGGTATCACCTGTTCCACCACAACCTCTTCATAAAGGAGTCGCAAACAGTGAATATAACAGTTCTGATAGTTCTTCGACTACTCTGAACGCTAACTATCAAAGAGCTAAAAGTATGCCTCAATTACTTATCAAAAATAATAATAATCCAGAAATTCGTCACTTTCAAAGTGATGCAAAATTAGCAATTCGTGAAAATAATGGTCAGCTCAATAAGAATCGTCAAATGCATCCCATCAGATCTCCCACACAAACAGCGAAAACATTGTCTCGAAGTTGTATAATGAAAACACTTCAGAATTGGAGAGATAACGTTCTCGGACGACAAGCACTAGAGTTTGAAAGAATCAGTAGTAGTTCTGGCAGTAAAGAAAACATATTGACTGATACAGAGAATTACAATAATCGAAATCGATTTCAGCAACAATTGGTTCCAATGCTGGGGCCCACACAACTCATTCAACAAAATGGACCCGCAATGAGACGCACAGCTAATAAGAGAAGAGAACCGCGAAGACATACTGTGGGGTCAAATGGGATTGATTTCTATTCGGTAATGAAATTGAATTTTGAATGAAGTTTTGAATAACTTTGACTTTTAATGACAGATAAGAAGAATTCAACAGTTAGAACAAGAAAGAAGTCTATTTTTACAGGGTTTGGATGCTATCGAAAGAGCGCGAGACTGGTATTTGAGACAAATCGCTATAATCCAAGATAAGGTGGTGTACGTAAGCAAAGTGGGCACATATCCCGCTGATTACACATTAGATGCATATCAGGAACGGATTAATTTTCAAGCGGCAAGAATTTTGAATGTAAACCAACATTTGTCAGCTCTTTTCGACAGTGAAAGAGGATTTCCTATTCATATGAATCTAGCGATTAGACCAATCAATGCACAAATGAATTCACGCAATAATGACGGCAATAGACAACAGCAATTTGTTGTTAATCCAAATGTAGTCAATAGACTGAAAGAACAGAATCGTCTCTTGACTGACGAAGTGAGCAAAAAAAGCGATCGAATCACTCAACTGGAGCGCGAAAAGTCTGCATTAATTCGCGAGTTATTTCAAGCGCGCACACAAACTATTACTAAAATAAAGACTGAAATAGACGACACAACTTTCATGTAATTCATATATTTTTGTATAGATTTTCTCATTTTCATTACATAACCCGGTATTCGAGTTTTCCTTAACTTTTCATACAGTATAATAAATATAACAATTTTTGTAATCTTAAGCAAATAACTGCTTAAACAGTGATTAGTGTTAAAAATACCTGTTTATTACTTAAATACATGATAAAATTGATTTTACTATTAAATATATTGAGAGCTTAGTTCAAAATGAGAGCTTAATGTAGTTGTTATCAACTTTTAAGTTAAACATAATATCCATTATATAATAATCATTAAAATATTCATTAAAATACTTTCTATGAAGTTTTATTTTAACGATTGATTGAATTACCGAATAAAAAATAATTACAAACTTATGCTTTAGAAGTTAGGACTTAATGGCAGCCTTTACTTGAAATTGTTGCAATTGTTTTTGCAATTTACTAATCACTTCTTTCTGTTGTTCTTGTTGTGAAGACAAATCTTGTATTGTTATGTCGTGTCGTTTACTGTCAAATAATTAATTAATCAATTCAATGAATGGCAAAATTAATATAATTAAAAGATATCAATACATTTCGTCGGTTATATATTTGATTCTTGAGTTGACATTATCTTTGGCTTCTTTGAGTTCAATACTAATAAGTGCGGGTCCGACCAGTTTGTATGTCTTCGACCCCTCTTCTAACAGATCCATTTCCTCATTGAATACAATCAAACAAATTTATAAATATATCAATTGAATGCTTAATGAAATACAAAGAAATATATAATACAAATGAATGAATAGTTACTTCTTTGACGATATTATTTTCATTGAGCTGTGAATCCAATTGTTGTCTCAATTGTAATGTCTTTTGGTATGTCTTCTGTAATGAACCAAATTTACTGATTTCTTGCGACAATTTCTTTTGAACTGCTTCTAGAGATGACATCTTTGAATGTTTGTGACAAATGTGAACAAAATTGAGTTAATTATATTAATTTAGATTCAATTAAATAACATGTGCTCTCAATAGTGACCCAAAAATAAACACTTTTTAAAACAAATGTAAACGTAAACTATGTATGAGTAGAAAATGTATTATTTATGGAAAAAGTGTTGAACTGTTATAAGTATTTTGTGCTGTTTTTATATTATGTATTGTTTAAATTATGGTTGAAAAATCATTTCGAAAGTACTACTCTTTCAAATGTAAATAACTGTTAACTGAAGTCTTAATTGGCTGTAATATTAAACTTTAGACTTGTTTATGAATGACTAATAATATTGACAGTAATCCTATTATTAAATTATAGGCAAAAGTGTTGATGAGTATGTGTTGAGTGAGTTTCACTTGAATTAGTGCTTAGATTTTGTGAAGCAAACCAATTGTTACGCGTATTATTTGTTGATGTCTGGGTTCATATTTGTATTAATTAATTGAAATCGAAACCCGAAATCGCAATTGAAAGTCATGTCTAGTTATGGAAGATATTCTCACGCAATAGTGTCTCGAATTCCTGACAGTTTTCGTAAAGCTTTGGGCACTTGTGATGACATTGATCTGAATGAAGCCAAACGAGAACACGAAGAATATACTAAAGTATTGCGATCTCTTGGACTCGATGTCATTGAATTAGCTGCAGATGAAAACTTTCCGGATTCGCCTTTCATTGAAGACACGGCTCTTATTGTTAACGGTATTGATATTTTGTATTTATTTAAACTTATTTTGATTTTGATATAAAGAATCATTGATTTGATTGAGTATTGCATTGTTTTTACATGATTTGATAATTAATTAATTGAATTATAAATTGTATAGGAGTTGCTCTCATCTGTAAACCCGGACATCCATCAAGAGCTAGAGAGGTATCAATTCTTTCCTTACTTTTTAGTCTTCAAAATAGTTTAATGTTTTAGTTTCTCTTCTTTTCATAAGTCAAATGTTTGCTTAATAGAGAAATAAGTCATTAATATCTTTAATGCAAACAATAATTAAATACGGGATACCATTGATTACAAATAGTTAACTATAAAATAAATTTGAATAATAAAAGCAAAATAGACTTTAGAAAAGTTTATAATTAATATTTAATGTCTTACAGTATTAATAAGAGTGTGTTATAAGAATGGCCTTAATTTGTGGCTGTTATTAGTGGTATCATTAATGGTATGGTTAATGGTTTGGCCATAAGATATCATAATAAGGTTAATGTGTAAACTAATAGAGAGATGTGCGAAATGCACACGAAATTCCGTTTCCAAGCAATTGAATGTTAGATTGAGATAAAGAGCTATACAATATTGGCTGCACTCAAGTTTATTTATATAAGTTTGAGTCATAAACATATAGTGAGGATATGAGAACAACTCCACCCAAAAAAGACATTAAGTTTGTTAAACAAACTTTTCTGTGTTTACCTCATTCCCAGCAGTTCATCAAATATGCAATAATTCTTGTTTTCAACTAAGTTTCCGACCATTTTTATCTCAATTGCTAGTCTTTGTCATCAATTTTCCAAAAATCGGTCTATTTTTTATAAGGGCTTTTCGATGAAATATTCTTTAAAACCTCAAAACTTTACAGTTAATTCAATAAATTTAAGAAATGATATCAGATGTCAAATCTTATACTATAACTGATTGACTGATTATCTCAATATAAACTATGAATTGATGACAAACTTAATTAAAATGCGAGTATGTATGTAATGAGAAAAAGGATTGAATTGAATGATTTGAGACTACTCTAAGCTTGCAATCGATTATTATGTTTGATTGAAGTGAACCCAATCTTTTGAACAAACTCTCTATTTGAAGGCTAACATGCATTACTTGAAGTAATGTTTGAAATGCTGTTAATTGAGTGAAACAGGAAAAATTCATTTCCTTATTGCACACTTATTATAGCATTATTGTAATGATTCTGAATTTCTCTTTTTGTTTTTAAGTGTTGAGTTATTCAGTGATAAATTTAATTATTTTGCAGTCAGAAAAAGGTTAAATTGTTGCCAATATTTTAACATTGATATTGATTTTTCAATACATGAATAATAAATGGAAATTCTTAATATAATTCATGACAAACTATCCCTAAAAATGAAAAAGAGGCTGTTCTATGAACAGGAGCTTTCCTTAAATTAAAGTTTCAAACTTTAAAGTAGAGGCTTATGTTATGCGTGTTTCATACGAGCAAATCGTGTTTCATTTATCTTATTGAATATTTTCAATTATTTAGCGTAACTTAATTTTAGAAACTATCTGAGCCTCAGGTTCTTTTTGTTCTATTATTCAGTACATATTTTTCATTAATAATACCCTTTAAAGCTGTCATATTGTGATGAAAAAGTTTTTTCCTCTTTAATTATTTAAAACTTTATTTTGCAATTTTATTCCTCAAAAGGTGGACACAATCAGATCTATTATTAAAAAGGAGTTAAAGCTTCCACTCGTCGAAATCGCTGACCCGAAGGCCACTCTCGATGGCGGCGATGTTTTATTCACAGGTATTAAGACTTTAACCATTTTAGAACTTCGTTGAAAACATTGAAAAGTTTTTGATTATTAACTAATTATTGTTTCGAAGGTCGCGAACTTTTCGTAGGCCTTTCTCAGCGCACTAATGAGTCGGGTGCGCGTGCAGTGGCCGCAGCATTTCCTGAATATCCTGTCACTCCTATTAGAATTCCGAATAAATTGTTGCATTTGAAGTCATGCATGTCAATGGCCGGACCAGATATATTGTGTGTCAGTTCTTCACAAGAAGCCCAAGAAATTCTAAGAGTAAGGCTTTTATGAAAATGAAATTGAATTGATTTGTTTTTCTAATTGTAGAGAATAGTACGCGAAGCAACCTTTAGATACAATACATTAACAGTTCCAGAAAATACAGGCGCAAATACTTTATACATTAACGGAACTTTAGGTAATATTTTAGTTACATTTAATTCATAACTCAATTCAATTGATTTTATTTTCAAAATAGTTCACAGATCAGAGTTTCCGAATTGCACAGAAATATTCGAAAATAAGATCGATTACAATAAAGTTGGTCTAAAAATGTGGGAATTGTCTAAACCTCAGGCAAACCTAACGTCTCTCTCCATTCTAGTGAAGAAAGCGCGACAAATTCACACTATTGTATGAATTCATACAGTATTCAAGCCATTCATAAATCGTTTAAAACTTAATTTTTCATTCTTTTAATTATTTCTCTAGCATTTAGTTGTGGAAATAAGTTTATTTATATTTGAAAATATATTCATGCATTTTATTTTTCTTTTAATGATTGACAGTATTATGAAATTTTGTGATATTTATAATCTTAATGTTGAAGCTTTAATATATATATACTGTAAGTATACTTATGAAAATTAGGCAAATTTGAAGTTTTATGAAATAATTGGTGCCTTCAAGTGAAAACCCGGTAGAAACGTATTGCGAACTTTACATTTATATCTCATATATATTTTTGAAAATCATAGATCACATCATTTGTAACTATATTAGAATCACAGCTCAATTATTGTCGCAACAAATAATTCAAATGTTAATAACATGTTGTGTGCAGTTATTTATATAAATCTAACTTAAGTTATGACTTGTAATGCAATTATTTTAAGTGTATTCATAAAAACATTTCTAACACTTATGTCCATAAAATAATGACTAATTCTTCCCTAATTGTGTGCCGAAATTGTACTTTCACTGCAAAAGATAAGACATTTGACTCTAAATTTGTATCATTTTCTTATGTGAATCATAAATAAATCGTTTAAATTGTAAATAGATTTTTATTTGTGTATTTGAATGATCACTGTTTGCACGCTTTGACTTTGTTATCAAACTTTGATCTTTAATTCCTGATGGAATTCGTATTTTAACTTTTCCGCTCTGACCAAAGCAGCCATCGATGAATCCGTCTTCTCCTGTACTCAAAGTTACTTTGAGTCCAACAAAATGATTAATATTTGTCTCCTTTTTGAATAAGTTTTTAACGATCACTTCGTATTCATTAGCAATTCTCTCAACAATTCCTTCTTTATTCTTGATTTTGAATATTTTAAGAATTTGTAAATCGTTTTCGACATAGTTTTTATCAGTGAATGTCCACAATATGTTTCCATAAAAAGCAAGTCTACAAATATTTGCGTGAATATCAGAATCAAGTTTTGATGCGATATAAAGTGCGCCACAATTTAAGATAACGGGTCGTTCGAATTGCAAAAGAACATAATATTTCTTTCCATCAATGCCTTCATCAGTCATTTCGTCAGAATAGCTGTATTGCGAATCGAAATTGAATTCCGTGTCGACATCACCGCTAAAGAAAGTGCTCTTTGCGATGACTGTCTCGTGAAGAATACTTATGTGAAACTTTGATTTTGTGGTGTACTTTCCCTTATAGTATGAAATTCTAGAAACATTTGCAACGACTGCATAAACAGAAGACATAAAACCGGGCGAACAAACGACTCCTCTTTCCATTAATTTTGGATCAAATTGTGTGACGCAAATGCCAACTCTGTCCCCTTGAATAGCTTTTTCAATTTGTTTTTTGAACATTTGCATACTTTTCACTTTTTTCATTACTTTAAGTGAAGGAATTTCGATATTCTTTAGCACAAAATAGAGAAACAATTGATTATCGATAAGTTGAATGACTCAAAGATTTCTTTACAAAGTTTCGAAAAATCAATAAACACATTAGTGTAAAGTTTTCGAGACTCACATCATTAACAGAAACCGAGCCCTGAATAATAGTTCCGGTCAAAACAGTTCCCGAGCCGCGGATCGCGAAGCAGTGGTCCACTAATAATAAGAGCTCTCCGTTTGGACTTCTTTGAGGTAATGATATTTGATCACAGATCGTGTCCATCAAAAGTTGGAGTCCAAGCGGTTGATTGGCATCACTTTTCTCGACATTGAGTTCATTGTTATCAAGACTTCCGCCGGGGTTTGCAGACACGGCAACAACCGGTGCACTAAAAAACTTTGTTTTCTCTAATGTTTTTTGAATACGTTTTGACATCTGTTGCAAAACATTTATAAATCAATTAAAGAGTTTTCAACAATAAATATACTGAAAATGACTTGAAATTTAATGAATAATACCTTTTCAATAGTAATATCTCTCTTATGAGAAGGAATTAAATCGATTTTATTCAAGACAACAATCATTTTATGGCATGTAATTTCTCCGATTACAAGACATTCAGCCGTTTGTGTTTGGATTCCTTTCGTAATATCGACCACAAGAATCATAATATCAATAATCTGTGCGCCGCCTATTATGGTCTTTATCAGCGATGAATGTCCGGGACTGTCAACAAATGTCATCTGAAGTGTCCATTCGTTCGCATCGATCTCTTTATTATTTTGTTTGATTTCATTCAACAAATGTTTGGGAAATTCAACACAAACTGAAGAAAATCCCAAATCAATAGTTATTCCTCTCTCACGACTTTGTGGACACTTATCATAACAAGAAGTGGAAGCGGTTGTACTTAAGGCTTTGGCTAATGATGTCTTTCCACTGTCTATATGTCCTAAACATCCGATATTTATATTTAATATTTTAGACATTATTTAATAATTAAATCAAATGCTATCAAAACAATAACATGTGATTTAAAGGGAATGTTAAAGCATTACATCTGATTGAGTAATAGTATTGCATCACTTCATACACTCAATAATAAGATTCTTTGAGACAGTTTATCATCACTTCTTTAGCTTGACGTCAATTCAATATTCAGACCAATCTTCAGATCTCTAAATATTTACATTTAAGTTAAACTATTGAATCATAGATTATGATTGATTTGCTGTTTCATGTGATTAATAGTTTTGAAGAGAAAAATTTCAAGATATATTTGAGTGTTTTATAATAATAGCAGGATTTGAAACTTTTCTAACTTTCTTATTATTAAACCGATAATGAAAAACATACATCAAATACATTGGATACATAAAAAGCACAACCGTAACAACTATGGGGTCAGAGCTCACATCTTTACCCCTTTAATCAATTTTAAAGTGTAAGATTTAGAACTTGTTCAAGTTATAGCTTCACCAGACATGTTAAGCTTCCTATTTAGCCAAAAATCAATGCTTAGCCTCCTTTCGAGCTCCAATAGACATGTCAGCCACTTATTAAGCTTCAAAAGTCATAACAAGTGGTCTTTACGACCAATAGATGTTTGAGCCCAACAAAAGTGTCAATATCTTGACATATAATCAATAATAAAAAAGTTATAAGAGTTTCAAATCCTGTTCTAATAAAACACTCCTATATTTAATACAAATAAAGTATCACAAGAAATATTTTTTAAAAATTTTATTAAATAGAGAACATAATTATGAGTCAATCAATAACACATTTGTCTTAAGTTAAAATATTTAAGAACTATTTAAAAAATTAATTGATAGTCTGTTCAAAATAAAATCATTTAAAGTTAATACAGTATTAAGCGGTTTATTAAACATTTTTCGCTTTTCAAAAAACTAAATTTTATTCCGTGTTAACAAATTTAGCACTTTTTGTAAAATTTTTCCACTCGTAAGTAGTTTTTTGCCAAATATTAGAACTTTTCGCCACATTTTTAGCTAATATCTGATGTGCTGAGGCGTTAGTGATTGTAACAAAAGATGAGAACAAGTGAGAAAAGACTTAAAAGATTTTGGAAATATCTTATTATCGTTGAGATTATCAGTTGGGAAGTGCCCAAAGAGTTGCACATTTATCAGCACTTGTCGTAAGGAATGTGAAGTCCGTCGGATGCCATCTTCCCTGAATCACTTTATCGGAATGTTCGGCCACTACAACACTGGGCAATGGCTGAGTCAGGTCTCCCTGAAGGTCAGTCAATACTATCTTATTATCATAACCTCCAGTCAAAAGATAGTACGCTTTGTTTGAGAAACGGATTGTTCTTATATCAGACGAATGCGGTTGAAATGTCTGAATGATTCTTCCGCCGCGAATGTCATAAAGCATGCAATTCGAGTCTTCATGTCCTGAAACTAACAGTTTTCCCGAAGGATCCACACAAACAGCTGCGACAGCACTTCCTATTTAATGTTTAAGCAAAATATATGTAATGAGAAAACAATAATATTAGTTTGATTTGAATACCTGGTCCGGTACCCGATGCCGGGGGAGCTGTAATCAAATTAACACATCCACGAGTTCTCAAGTCCCAGAAGCGAATGGTTCGATCGGCCGAACCGGACACAAACATAGCTCCACCCCATGTATATAACGATAATATATGACCTGATGGTCACAAAATGGGTTTAAAAATGTGAAAATTTTGAATTATTGAATACCTGAATGTCCAGAAAGTGCCTGAAAAGGAGTGGCTGTATCACAATCAGTGACATATATCTTACAATCTCCAGCACCGCCAGAAATGAGAAGACTTGACCGATTGGTGAGGTCTTCCATGAAGCACATGTCCCGAATGGTCCCGTCATGCATCGTTAGGTCCGCTTCTCCCCCTTCTATCTCAGAATTGTCACAATTAAATCTCATCATTTTTATTGTCTTATCATTAGAACCGGTCGCCAACAAATCGCCGGTTGTATTCCAGGCCAGACTATTAGATAAATAAGTCAATTAAGTTTCAAAGGCTTTTAGATTTAGAGATGAGAAATCAAGTCAAATAAACTGACCAATAAATGGATCCCTTATGATGTTTGAGACGTTTTGATAAGACCGTTGGCTGATGTGGTACATGATCTTCTCTAAAAATTTA